>ML103134.1:0-30393 GCA_003697995.1 Taxidea taxus jeffersonii
ATCACTGGGCATCAGGGAAATACAAATCAAAACCACAATGAGATACCACCTCACACCAGTCAGAATGGCTAAAATGAACAAGTCAGGAAATGACAGATGCTGGCGAGGATGTGGAGAAAGGGGAACCCTCCTACACTGTTGGTGGGAATGCAAGCTGGTGCAACCACTCTGGAAAACAGCATGGAGGTTCCTCAAAAAATTGAAAATAGAGCTACCTTATGACCCAGCAATTGCACTACTGGGTATCTATCCTAAAGATACAAACGTAGTGATCCAAAGGGGCACGTGTACCCGAATGTTTATAGCAGCAATGTCCACAATAGCCAAGTTATGGAAAGAACCTAGATGTCCATCAACAGATGAATGGATAAAGAAGAGGTGGTATATATATACGATGGAATACTATGCAGCCATCAAAAGAAATGAAATCTTACCATTTGCGACGACATGGATGGAACTAGAGCGTATTATGCTTAGCGAAATAAGTCAACTGGAGAAAGACAACTACCACATGATCTCCCTGATATGAGGAAGTGGAGATGCAACGGGGGTGGGAGTTAAGGTGGTAGGAAAAGTAAAAATGAAAGAAGATGGGATCGGGAGGGAGAAAAACCAAAAGAGACTCTTAAGGTCATAAAACAAACTGAGGGGGGTGGGGGGAAGAGGGGTTGGGTGAGGGTGGTGGGGTTACATCATATGTTTAAATAAAGCTTAAATAAAGTAAAAAAAAAAAAAAAAAGTCCCCCCAGATGATTCTAATGTGTAGCCAAGATGGAGAACCACTGTTCTCTATGAACAACGGTAACAGTGAGCATGTGAATGCTGTGTGCTGGCCACCATAGGGGTGGCATGGGGCGGGGCACAGTCTACATGAGAATAAAATAGCCTGGACATCCAGCCCAAAGAAATTATAAAAAACAAATAATTGGAAAAGGAGCATCTGAATTTTTTTAAGGCATTTAGTCTTAAAAATCTTTAAAGCTTTTAGACCTTTTTTGTTTTTTTTTATTCCAATGTAAGTAACATAGTGTTACATTAGTTTCAGGTGTACGATATAGTGATTCAACAATTCCATACATTACTCAGTGCTCATCAAGGCAAATATACACTCACTCCCCTTCATCTATTCATCCATCCCCTACCCTCCTTCCCTCTGGCAACCATCCATTTGTTCTCTGTATTTAAAAGTCTGGGTTTGTTTCTTTTTTTTTTTAAGCCTCTTTTTTTTCTTCGTTTATTTGTTTTGTTTCTTAAATTCCACATATGAGTGAAATTATATGATATTTATCTTTCTCTGACTGATTTATTTCACTTAGCATTATACCCTCTATATCCATCCATGTTTATAGTGAAATCTTTTTTCTTTTTCTTTTTCTTTTTTTTTAAGATTCATTTATTACTTGAAAGAGCTCATGAGGCAGGAATGGGGCAGAAGGATAGGGAGAGAGAAACTTCAACAGATTCCGCCCTTAGCTTGGAGCCTGACTGGGGCTCAATCTCATGACGCTGAGAGCAGGACCTGAGCTGAAACCAAGAGTCAGAAGCCTAACTTACTGCACCACCCAGGCACCCTGAAATCTTTTTTTTAAACTTAATATCATGTATTCAAAAATTCTTAAGAAATCTTTGGCTTTCCTAGAGGTAATGTGGAAAATACTGAAGCTATCTAGAAGCTATGACAGTGGAAATTTTTTAAAAGATGGTTTCCAGAATTTATGAGCATTTTCATGATTTTTTTCTTCAAAGACTCAGAAGTATCATTTACTGTCATCACTTCTTAATTTATTACACTTTGCTAATGGCAAAGTCACTCTATATAGGTATTATCATAACCATGCTCATAAATGGTTTTGATTGGCTTTGGATGCATCCAAATTTGTCTTCCTATATGGACCACACTCATATGGTCTCCCTATAAATGTGGATTCCTCCAAATCTGACTCCAATCCCATGTGTGCATTTATATACGCACATACATCTTTTAGGATTTACATTGAAAATACAATAATATTTAGTGGCTATGGCAACTTATAATCCAAGATCCATTTTCTACCTCTACTCCATCCCCACCCTCCAGATATTTGCTAAATTTATGGTTCTCAAATGCTTTGCCGCAGAATCACCTGGCGAGCTTTTAGAACTCTTCGTGCCCCAGTCTGCATCCCAGGAACTCTAGAGGTGGGACCCCGGTATCAGTATTTTTCTCAACTTTCAAAATGCAGCCAAGGTTGAAAATCACTGGTCTAAGTCCATTGTTATAATCCCCCTTTTCCATGACTAATTTCAGGATAAACATGTGGTCCAATCCCTACTAAAGCATGAGAAGTCTCTTGAAGGGCTGCTGAGAAAGCTTTTCTTAAAAAAAAAAAAAAAAGAAGAAGAAGAAAAAGAAGAAGAAGAAGAAGAAGAAGGATTCTCCTCCTCTGGGCATCGTTGATTTGAATCCGCAGCCACCATCTTATGACCATAACAGAAACTAACCTAAGTCTGAAGTGGAGGGGCGGAGGGGAGAACTGGAGTCATTGATTATATCTTTGAGCCACTGTATTACCTTCCTTAGAACCTGACCTACCTCTGAGTCTCCTGTAGAATGGAAAAAATAAATTATCTTATTGTTTAAACTTGCTTGAGCCAGATTTTTTTGTTACTTGTACCTAAAAGCACCCCGACTACATTCACCATACTTAGGTCACACAATTTTGAGTGTTATCCAGGAGGTGATGAATTTTTATGCATGGTGCCAACACCATAGTCTCACCCAGTCTTCCCTGAGACCCAGCATCAATCCTTAGATACCAGTGAACAGGACAAAGTTAGTGGACCTTTGTAAAGACATTGCCTGAAAACTTCCCTTCATTTGTATTAAATGTTCATGCAGTCTTTTGAAAATTGTAGCAGCTACTCATGAGATTGATAATGCTATTCTTGGGAGAGCATTCACTTAGGTAGAAGTAAATACAGAATCAAATTGCTCTACCCAGAAAAGCTGCCCTAAGTCCAAGGCTTGCTCTCTGTTTCTTGGCAGAACCACAAGATAAACACCAGGGCATATCGTGACTCATATGTTATAGAATTTCCTCCACATTCTTATAAGGTTGATTCAGTGAAAGCTCAATAATAATAGAATAAAAATGAAAATGAAAACAATGGCAGCATTTATTCACATATAGTAAACCTAAGTGTTAAAGTGAGGTGACCTAATCTTTTTACCAGTGAGAAATGCTAATCCACATTTTTCAGGCTTGGCCCTTTCCAGTCCTAAACCTGGTTATAGGAAAAGCTTCATAAAAAATAAATACTTTAGTTTTGATAATCCCCACAGCACGGCATTCCACGTATCAGGCCCAACTTATTCTGAGTTGTTGGCTTACATCAGTTCTCTAGAAGAAAGATGAAGAAAATTCAAATCCAAACCGGATGGTCCTTATCACATGGGGGCATTGGGACAGTTGATTTACTCATATAATCTCTTTAAACATCTACCAGGAGAGGTTCTCAGACAGAATTTATTGCCTTCTCGGGCCATCTTTGGACCTACAAAAAGCAAAGCAAAATCCTTCAATGAAACCTGAAACTCTAGTCACTGGTTTCCTGGCTGATGTCATTTCAAAGGCATGGTGCAGCCTTGTGATAGCTACAGCAGAAATCTGCCTCTCTATGGGGTTTCCATCTGTTTGCCATCAGAAAGGACCTTTTTGGAGAGCCACAGTAAATGCAGAGCACCCATTCCTCACTGTGGGTTCTGGAGTCTTGAATTAATGTTTTCAGGATCAACTGTTATTAGGATTGAATAATGCTTAAATTTTCCCAGAATAAGAAGGTATATAGAATTACATTGCTGTAACTTTAGTTTTCATTTATGTGGGTTCTCATAAGCTATTTTGTGTAAATTTTCCATATGATTCTGAAACTACTTTGCAAATGTAACCAAAATGAGAATTCAGTCACTGAAATTCTTTCCTTTGGAAGAAGAGTGTTCTATATAATTTCCTGTAGTGAACTTCTTATAAAACAGCTGGCATTCAAGGCAACTCTTTCTGAACTCTTTGGGCCTAACGTTTTAAAAAATATAAATTTTGTGTCAAAGGTCATTTATTTACTTTTCATTAAAGTCAACAGAAATGATATACTAAGTTAGGGCAAAGAAAATAAATTATAATAAGAGTTTTCAACACTGAGATCTTCTATGGATAGGCTTCAGCACAAATAATCTACTGTGAATAACCGGGCTTCACAATGGTACCAAGCTAAAACTAGCTGAGGATTGAGTGTATTCACCCAGCAACAAATGCATAATGGTCGCCTTTATTGCTGAAGAAACAAAGCCTGAATTAATAACACAGGAATGTTTAATAAGGGAAAAGATTTCATGAAGATCAGCCTTTTTCTCAACCCCATCCTCCCCTACAGGTATTCCAGCTTTCACAGTGCCCGGAAAAAAACAGACTCCCCATTATATTCCTCAAGGAATAATTTATTAAATGTGTTTTTATGGATTGGGCTTTCTGTGTTTATGTGCCATTTCCTCAGAGAAGGCTGACTCTAAGGATGAAATAGAAACAACATCAATTTTCAATATTCCTCAAGTCCCAATTCCTAGAAAAAGACATGAATACAAAGGTCCTTTTATTCCTTCTGTCAATTACCAGTTTGTTTCAATATGGTTTTCCTAGAGTTCCGTATCAAATGAAGCACAGTCTCCAATGGGCGATAGAGAGCGCAAGTTTTCCTCACCTCGTGGGGAAAAGGAAGTATGAGTATTGAACCAAAGGACTTCGAGAGAATGGAAAGGGGAATGAAGGAAGAGTCATGACAGCGGGTAAGGCATGAGGGAGAAGACAGGCGAAGAAAGACAATAAAAAATTTGCCTTTGATGGAAGATTGAAATTCTGACTACTATATTTACGTGACTTAAACATGAAGTATATTTACCTTAGTATTTCTTAAAGCATGGTAAACACACGCAAAAATTAAATGAGAAGAATTTAGTTAGCACAGAGAACATTTTTTAATAGCCATATATTTATTTTATTGTGTTTGTATACATACACACACACATACACACACGACACATCAAACCTGAAAATTCATGAATTCTATTGCATGAGATGAGGCTAAAATAAAAAAAATGGCTGGATTGAAAGAAAAATATGAAATAATAAGACACAGTAAGTACTTAGCTGTGGCAAGAAGCAGGTCAGTAGTACTTGAAGAGTTTAAGAAATCTTAGTTTAGACAAATGGAGCATAGAACTCCATGTGAGGATGTAGAGGAACGCTACTCTTCACTGAGCAAAGATGGGATTTTTACCTATAATTGATTCAGTAAGTATTTCTGAAGGGCTTCTATTTTCTGAAAGCTAACTTCACACTTAGAGAGATTCTTGCCAGCTACTGTGAAAATTTCCTCAGTAGAATGTTGCCTAACAAATTTATGACCAAAAAAGTTTAAACATTCTAGATCTCTAAAAGCTGACATTTAGGTATTCACATTTCCTTCCAATTCTAATCTGTTCTGATCCTATGATTTTTTCCCCCCATTTCCCACAAACCTAGCAAGTTCTGACTTTTTGGTGGGGGATGAATCCCACCAGTAGAGGGGGCCTCGCTCTGCGTGAACAGTGCTCTGAAAGGCTGAAGGGGAGGTAACTCCACTCAGAACAGGATAGCCCCTCCATTTGTTTGCTTAAGACCTTGTGGCTTTTTTCTGAATTAGTAATTTTAAAAGGAGACCGCCGGCTTGTGGAGAAGTCTGGGATGTGCTGGCACACTTCAGTCTCAGATCCAGTCTTGAGTTTTCATACAGATCTGGTGAGCTGCTGTACAACACATCTAGCTAAAATGTTCTAATTGTTACCACATTTTTCATATGTTTGTAGTAGTAGTTCCGGGCTGACTAGGCAGGGGTCCAGTTCTGTTCATTTTGAGTTGAATTCAAAGTTCTGAATTGCAAGAATTTTTAAGAGCATCTGTTCCAACTCTCTCATATCACAAATGAAGGACAGACACACTCAAAGCACTTATTTCCCATAGAAAGATACTAGTGTGGAAACAGAACTATTCATGGTATATATATAAAAAAAAACAACAAAGCAGTCATTTGCATCCTGCTTAGTCCCGGCTGCCGGCTGCCGCTAGGAGCTGTGTGGCAGCTCATTTAGCCTTTGGGTCTCAGTTTCCTTTTCTGTAAAATAAAGGCACAGAACCAGGGAACAACAGCCAGGGTCACTTCAGCTCTATTTTATTAGGCTCTCTGTTTCGATATGATTATCGCTTTAGTTTCCATTTGCAGGCAGTTCTAAGGCTTCTTCTTTGCTTTATTGTTCATTCATCTCCATTAAGTTTATAAATGTGTTTTACCTTTATGAGTATAAAAGGAATTAAAATGCAACTGCAGAACAAAAAGTTAAAACTCCACTGTGAACACAACAATCAAAAATAAAACCCAGACAATAAGAGAATGTAGAAAAGTGAAAACAATTTGGAGTATCAAGGCTGTAGAGCTATGAGTGATTTGTCTTTTAAAAATATATATTTACCACCATTGGGTAATAAACATAATTCAAGAGGATGAAAAAGTCCATCTAAAAGGCAAAGTCGAGGTTAACAAGTATCAAGTACAGCCAGCTAGAGATTTTAGGAGGTGGAATGAAAGCAATCAGCAGGCCCTCAAGCCCTCACTCCCAGGTTCCCCACTCCTGGTGTACTTCAGCCTTGCAATAAAGCTTCCCATTTTTCAGGATATTAAATTCGAGTTCAGGGAAAGCCAGACATCATGCAATCACAGTTTGGAATTACAGTGTATATCTAATAAATGCCCACAGAACTTGCCAAAAAAAATTTTTTTTCCCTGAATCTTTTAAAGAGCTATGTGTTTGCTAGGAAGAAGGGAGGTGGGAAAGAAATCATGTGTAAGGGGAAACTTTTCACAGGACCAAGGCAGCTCCAGACCAGGCACAGATCCTGGCAGATAACCTAAAATAGCCGCCCCCCCCTTTCTCTGAAAGAAAGGAAGGAAGAGGAACAGGGAAAATAGTCTCCACTACAGACTGAAGACACCTTTGTTCAGACTGGACCCTAGGGAGGTCCACCCCACATGTTTCCCCTGCTGGCATCACTGCTCTGTGGAGAAAACCGAGTTCTTTCTCTGATTGCTATGTACAATGAATGCAGGAAAGTTCTGATGATTCACCCAATTAAACCAAGCACATTTGGGGGCGCCTGGGTGGCTCAGTCGTTAAGCGTCTGCCTTTGGCTCAGGTCATGATCCCAGGGTCCTGGGATAGAGCCCCGCATCGGGCTCCCTGCTCGGCGGGAAGCCTGCTTCTGACTTTCCCACTCCTCCTGCCTGTGTTCCCTCTCTCCCTATCAAATAAAAAAATAAAATCTTTTAAAAAAAACAAACAAGCACATTTGGATTCATGCTCATGGAGACACGGGGCCAAATTCATGGGTGGCTGTGTGGTCACACAAGGCTCTGCACACAGAAGGGTCCCCATGCTAGGTTTAATCCTCTGCTGTCACTGTTTTTAAAATTCTCAAGAATTTATGAACAAAGGACCCGCATTTTCATTTTGCACTTTGGCTTCAAAACTGACATAGCTGTTTTTGGCTGGGCATTTTTATGAGGCTGTTCATATTCCTGCATACTTTTCTTCCATTGCTGCAACATTTCTGACATGCTTAATCATGACCTCATGCACTTTGAGAGCCTGTATCTTCCTAAATGTTCCATTTGCAGCCTATGGGCCTTTTCCACGAGGATTCATCCTCTCACTCTCAAAAACTCTAAGTCAGAGCCTGCATCTTGTCAGATACCATCCAGAGTGCCTTTGTCTCTTCTCCCAAACGTCCAGAGGCTCAATACTCTTTATATAGGTGTGCTCTACGAATACACTACCCTCTTAGAGCCAACAGGAAAAGCAGTTGAGTCCTTTTTGCCTGGGGCAAAGATTATTGTAAACTCCCGCTCCTCTGAGTGTCCAAGTTGTCCTGAATCTGGCCTGGATGTGGCGAACAACAAAGAAGCCGGGTGTGCTACTGCATCTTGCTCAGACTTCTGTTGACCTTTAACATGACCTTAGTCTTCTGCAGGTCAGAGTCTGCTTTCAGGCCTTAAGTTGTTCCTTCAAGTGGCTCAAATACAATGACTTAATGATGACTCTGGATTCCAAAAATCTGCAGTAAGAACTGGCAACCTTCCCACTTCATCCACATACAGAAGGCCTGAGGAGGATGAGGATGGCCCAGGGGTAAGATAGCTCCTTTAACATCCCAGCAATCTTCCCCACCATCCCCACCCCCTAACTGAGGGCAGAGCAGAAAGGAAACAAAACACCGTGTGCACAAAAAATGGAGCTTACTGCCTCCAGGAGAAGGGGGATGAGGGAGAAGGTGGGAGAGAGGAGGAAACACATCTTGAAAATTTGGGAAATACTTCTCAAAATCAATTTACATTGTATCGTCTCTGAAAATTAATGTGAGACGGGCAAACCCAACATAAGAGGTGAAGGAATGTGCATTCTTGCCACTCACCATGGTAGAAATAATGAAAAATGAATCTGACTAGTAGACTTCAGGCCTACTACCCTTTTCCAGGCAACAAGGAGCCTTCTTCCCTGGCTGTTTTGTGAGGTTTAAACAGCAGGGAGCATCACTAATCATTTTGTAAAGACCCAGATGGTTTCTGCAGACCAAATGGCAGGGAAGGGGTGGGAGTTGAGTTCTCACAAAGGAAATGGGTGTACAACTGAAGGCCAATGAGCTGGTTGTGACTCAGGTTGAGAGTGGGAATCTATAAGGGGTTTTCTCCCCCTAAGAAGGCCTATATCTTTACAGAGCATACCCCTTGAGATTCAGGGCAAAGTCTCAGTTAGTTGAAGTCTTGCCTTTTCCTCTGCTGTTGAAGGAGTGGAAAATTTTTCCCTTAGTCTCTTCTAGATTCTTCGGCTGGTCTAACAATTAAATTGACAAAAGACAGACTAACAGGAAAAAACAAATTTAATCATGTGTACGGGAGCCCCGTAAAAATATGAGTCTCAAAGGCAGATCAGCTAATTGTATATGTCATCCTGAGCTAAGGAATAGGATAGGGGCCTGGGGCTTGAGAGGGGAGGAGGGCAGGTCTCAGGAAGATAAAAAGAGCCGATGTAATTAGATGTTTGCCATGCCTTACAGATAGGTCAGATAAAAAGTTATCTCTAGTAATAGCTCTCTTTCTGGGCCTATCTTAATTCTTCAAGGCAGTGAAGGAAGAGGTGAAAAGTTCTTTCCTAGTCTGTTGGGTTCTCATCGCTTTCAGTTCAAAATAAGCCACACAGGGGCACCTGGGTGGCTCAGTGGGTTAAAGCCTCTGTCTTCGGCTCCGGTCATGATCTCAGGGTCCTGGGTTCGAGCCCCATGTCTGGCTCTCTGCTCTGCAGAGAGCCTGCTTTCTCCTCTCTCTCCCTGCCTGCCTCTCTGCCTACTTGTGATCTCTGTCCGTCAAATAAATAAATAAAATCTTAAAAAAAAAAAAACCCACACAGTAAAGTGGCACATTTTGGGGTGGCATATTCTGCTCCCCTTCACTATCTGATTCTTCTCAAAACCATGTAATCTTGGATGGACTCATGGTCTGGGGATGGACATCACTTATGGAGTAGACCAGGACTCAGAGGGTTTAAGGGAACAGGTAAAATGAGGCTCTCTTCTTCTTCCATCAGTGCCTTCTGAAAGAGAAGAGACTGGATACTCGGGAAACCAAAAGAAACTGCCCCACTATCAAAGGCCTAACAGGGAAACTGTACTGTTTCTGTTCACCTTCAAAAGGAATTCTGTGGGAGGGGCATTCGCCAACAAATCACCACCCAATTTCTAAAACACTGATGACAAAGAGGGCCTTAATATTTCTCTCAGCTTGGGGCACCTGGGTGGCTCAGTGGGTTAAAGCCTCTGCCTTCAGCTCGGGTCCTGATCCCAGGTTTCTGGGATCAGGCCCCACATCAGGCTCTCTGCTCAGCGGGGAGCCTGCTTCACCCCCCTCTCTGCATGCTGCTCTGCCTACTTGTGATGTCTCTCTCTCAAAAAAAAAAAAAAAAAAAAAAAAAAAAAAATTCCCTCAGCTTGACAAGCCTTTGGAAATGTAATCATCAAAGGAGGTAGCAGCCCCCTACCCCATTTCCCAGTTCCTGAATAGTAAAAGCCTAACTTCTGTGGGTACCTTGTTCTATGTAAAATGAGTACTTGTAAAGATGAGCTGTAAAATGAGTACTTGTAAAGATACAAAAACTTAATTTTCCTTAGGTCAAGTCAGCTAGCAAACACAGATGGGTCAGTTGATCATTCTCTCAACTCCAGTGCTTGAAAAATCTACCACACTTTGTTGCAGTGGAGTTGAGTTCAGACTGAGTTCTGGGCTCTCTTCCTTAGTGCAACAGCCTTGAATGAAGTCCTCCTTGGATGTTTAATTTTGGTCCATGCAATTTTTGCTTTGACACCAACAATGTAAATACTGTCAGCCAAAATGTGTTGTGTTCCTGCAAATCCTGATTGCTTCGCTGATGAACGATCAATGAGGCAAAGTGCCTCTTGGTTTGTGCATCTCTGTGAAGGATGTTGAGAAGGTATGTCTGGGTCAAAGCCAACCCAGGAAGGAGGGATGTCACCAACCACTCTCTATAAGGGGGACATCTTCAGGGAGCAAGAAGGGGTCAGCTGGAACTGGTCTGCTGCTGTCAAAAGTACAGGCTTCCTAGATTTAACAGAACCTGAGAGAACATCCACCTCATACCAGGCAATGCTCTAAGCACTCTACAGTAATAATCATTTATTTCTTACAATAACCCCGTGAAGCAGGTTTTATTAAAAGTCCCACATTTTCAGGGAAGGCACATCTCTGGCACAGCAGAAAGCTTAAGTAAATTTGCTCAAGCTCACACGCTTGGCAAGCCGAGAAGCCTGGCATTTTAGTTCCAGCAGCAATGTTTTAATGCCAAATTCTGCAGCTAGAACCAAAGAGCACACAATTCCAAGACATGGTAGTAGGCCCAGTGAGACCTGACCAGGAAACGAGGTCTCCGAGTCTCTACCGGAAAGCAGTTCTCTATTTTGGAAGGAAAGTGGCCTATCACAGCCTGTCCACTATGCACCCACCATGTCCTCTATCCTATAGGACAGGACTGTCCTGCACCAGCACTCCACCATCTCCTAAGGTTCAAGAGATTCCTATATAAAAAGTCCTGTAGAGCCTTTCGTAAATCTGCTTTCACAATGAGCAGAAGACAGGCGTTCCAGAAAAGCCCGTTTTTCTACAAAGGATTGTACAGAGGTGGCAGAGTCTGAGAACAATATATTGAACAATATCCCTATTTTCTTCCTCCCTTCAGTTCTGACGCTCAGAATGACCTTGGCTAATCTCTGCAGTATATGCTTAAATGAAGTGGTGGCTTTTGACTGCCATCAAGGGCAAACCAAATTCACATTCAGTGTACAGGGTGGCTTTTCCCTTCTCTTTGTTCCCTTGCAACATACTTGCCTCCCTTGCAACCTACTTGCCTCCCTTGCTGCTTCAGAAAGTGGGAGAGAAGTCCTTTGGCAGAGTGAATGGATGGTTGTACCAAAGAAATAAAGCAAAGTGAAGTTGCATTTTTACTTCAACTGCACAAGAAAAAGTCCCTTCGCTGGATCCCTGAGACATGGCCAGCCCTTGGCAGAATCCCAGGAGGTCTCTGCTCGGCCAGCCTGGGACTAGGCAGGAGGAGACCTGGGCTGTGGCACCCAATTCACCACCTCATCCCACTCTGAACCTTCCCTTTTCCATCCGTGAAAAGTGACTCAGGATATCTGTGCTTTGTACTCTCCAGGGCTATTATGAGGCTCAAATGAGATAATGTATGTAAAGCGCTTTGTAAACTGTAAAATGCTCTACAAATGTAAGGGATTATTATAAACCACAATACAGCGATGTTTTATGCTTTTATAAGACTACTGGCTGGAACTGCAGGAAGGGGAATCCCTCTGGTGATTTTTATTTTGGAAACAGGAGGACTCGAGTTTGCTTCCTTGCCAGGAATTGGATTCCTGGCACCAGCTGTTTATTCCATTTCACCAGCGACGCACATATGGCCGCCGCGCGCCTCCTGCGGAGCTGACAATATGTACTGCTTTGTTTGAGCACATCAAGGAAAAGCTCTTTTCGCCTCTCTCGCTATTTCCAACTTGCCAAGTCTAACACCTAGGAAATAGAGACTTTCAAGTCGCACTTCACCGCGGCAGCATTTGGGTTTTTTAGATGAGATTTTTTTTTCCTCCTTAGCAACCAGAAATTTACAGGCAGACTCACCGTAAAAACTGCCTTCCCTTGAACTGTCTGATGCTTTTATAAAGCTTTGCCTTGGTTAAAATGAACATGATATTAATATTTGTCCGGGGACTGAGCTTGGACCAGCTGAAAGGGATTAAGCTAAGAACAGGGTCTCCCCCATCCGCCCCTGCGTCCCACTCCCCCGCGCACCCTTCCCAGGCGTCTCTGCAGCCATGGCGAGGCGGGGGCGCGCTGGGTGACCTTGGGACGCCAGGGAGCAGAGTGCCTGCTTCTCTGCACCTGCCCCTGCGCTTTGCTGCAGGTAGCCACTCGCTGCAGGCTGAGGTGTGTTGAGATGACTCTACATATAAGAACTACTACTTGCAAAAAAAAAAAAAAGAACTACTACTTGCTTGTAAATGTCAAGAGGAATTATGAACGTTTGTAGAAAAGTAACTGTTGGACTAATTTCCGGTTCCATGGAGCAAACACAGTTCCCTATGTATTTAGAATCTGGTGCTGACAGCCAGGCCATGGCAAGCTTCAAGGTTATAGGATCATAAATGGGATTAGATAACCCAGACAGTGTGGCTCAGGCTCTAGCACTTTTAAAACACTATTAAAACCCCAAAAAAAGGCCAAATGATTTTGGAAGGAAAGTAAGACATAACAGATCCTCAACAAAGAGAAAATGGAATCCTGGAGATGGTTCTAGGGACTTGTTAATCTCCTGGAGCATTTCTAGAGTACATGTTAGAATAAATACATATTTTAGGACATAAGACATAAAGAAGCAGGTCATGATTTATAGCATAGAACGATTTTTCTATTAGATTTGAGCCATTGAAGAAAGACAAAGAAAAGGACAAGGAATGTGTACGGAGAAAACCAAGACTGACAGTAAGACTCTGCAATTCCAGATAGCAGAATTCAGTGCACCACCTGGAAGGCTTTGCATTTTAAATTATCTGTTTCTTTTTAATTGACCAGATTAATTATTTCCACCTTGCCACTTGGCAGGTAGGTCACTGTTCCTTTTCACAACATTAATGAACCCATTCACTTTTTCTCCATGTAATTAAGACGGTGAGTAACAGATCACATTCTTAAATTGGCTTAGTGTACAACCAACTCAGTCTTTATTAAACAAAATATATGACATCAAGTATTTCTCATTGAAAAAGTGTTGAGTTTCTACTGAGTTTTCCTCCAGTTGTTGTGAGAGTGGTGACTTTCTTCTTTTTATTTTTTGAAAAAGAAATACAGACCTATAAAGATTATAGCATCCAGGGTGGTGTTTCATTCTTAATGTGCTTACAGTCTGGAGACCTAAAGGACAGCTGATGGATTAATGTTCAAGTATTTCTAATGCCACCAAAATTCTAACCAAGGCCTTTCATGAGCTCTTTGAAAAGAAATAACTTTGGGTATGCTGTTAAAGTTAGTTAACTGAAATATATTGCCCTCTTCTGTTAGCTTTATTTCTAGGCCATTTAGGAAACCCTAGGAACATTAAGAGTTACTCAGTGCATTGAATACAGTAGTGGAACACAGTAGAGAATGCTTTGTTTGTGGTGTCTATGGCCCTCCAGAGAGCAAGCTTTAATTTAAGCCAACCCAAGCTGTCTCCCAAAGCACTTGGCTTCATTAAGGACTTCTGGATCTCAACCTACTTCCCAGATAACTGAATTTAGAATGAAAGTTTAAGGTGTTTTAATCTTTCTAGGACCTGAATGGGATTTTCTCCAAGAAAATGAATCTGGTAGAGCACCTAATCAAGAGGAAAACTGTTGGGACAGAACACTTAATGGTGGTCACCTTTGTTGTTGGCAAAAGACTAACAACACAAATCTAAAATATTAGTAATACAAGTGCATTGTTTTTATGTACTGAAAGCCTGTGAGAAATTCTGTTTGCTTTGTCTGAATACAATGGGGTTGGGATCAAAAATACAGCAACTGATATTTTTCTAATTCTTTACCCCATTTCTTTGTAGAAATGGAATCTTCTAGTCACATGTAATAAGCTCTACTAATCACTGTAACCAAAGTGCTCAAATTTGTAACATAACTTACTTCCTAATTTTTTAACAGAACCTACATTTTGCAATCTTTTGTCCCACAGTTGTAGAACTTTATGGTGTTCTTTAGCTGTTGAGATTTCAGGTGGTTAACTGCTGTACTTCCTTCCAACCCAAAATGCAAGTGTGCAGTAATGATCTCCATGTGCTTCGATAAAGGCACATTGGCCTGTGGTTATGTTTTAAATAAGTGCCTAAACACACATACTCACACAGAGTCACAAAGTCAGCAGGAATGGCATTTCATCTTGGTCTCACTGTGGGTAGACTGTGGTTGTGACAAGAAACATACAAAGCTAATTGCAGTGTGCCTTAGCAAGGCTCTGTCTTCTGCACTGAAAGGGACAGCTTAAATGCATTTTACCCATTGTTGAGATGGCTTGAAACAGCATGCAATCTATCTATGAATAGGGCATTTCAAATTCATGTCATATGAATATGTGGGAATAGAGGTGATGGGAAGAGAAACATACCCGTTTCAGGACCTGAAGTCCTTATACATGCTGTTGGGAGTCCTCTTTGGGGCCAGTACCCAAATTGTTTTGTGCTGGATAAAGACGAAGACTGGGGCACTGGAAACACAGTAGCAAAAGAGAAACATGCTCAGAGAAATGAGGCTTTCAACTTCCAGGAAGCGAACCAAACTAGGAAGCCACCTCAATATATTACTAGTCTTGGCTGGCCAATTTCACCACAGGGACGGAGTCATTACAAATGACAGCAAGTCCATCTCTTTGTTTTCCCCTCCAGGAATAGAAGCCAAGAAGCAAAAACATCTGCCTTGGGGAAATCTTCAGGCACTGTCAAAGTTCCCTGCTCCCCCTTTAACCAGATTTTACTGCTGGGCTGGTGCAAGAGGGCTGCCTGACACAGCACTTGGGACCCCCCCGCCCCTCCCCCTCGCCGCCCTACGCCCTACGTACTGTAATGTAATCAGCTGCTCTCACTTCTGGCTCAGGCCTCTGGAGCCACATCTTTACTAACATCTCCACTTCTTTTTTTTTTTTTTTAAGATTTTTATTTATTTATTTGACAGACAGAGATCACAAGTAGGCAGAGAGGCAGGCAGAGAGAGAGAGGAGGAAGCAGGCTCCCTGCTGAGCAGAGAGCCCAATGCGGGACTCGATCCCAGGATCCTGAGATCATGACCTGAGCCGAAGGCAGCAGCTTAACCCACTGAGCCACCCAGGCACCCAACACCTCCACTTCTTGCCTCCCTCTTTCCCCGTCCCACAATTAGCTTATCTTATTTCAGGATGGCGTCTATCAGATAGGAGTCTTTGGGATGCTGTGGGGGGCGGGGGGAGAAAAGCAGGAACCAGGACTAGATTAGGTCTTGAGAGCTTATCCCCCTGTATAAAATATTGGATGTGTCACTTAAAAATAATAATCACCAGGGATCTATCCAGTGATCGCAATACTGGTTTTCAGTTTTCCCCTGAAAAGGGAGAAAGACAACATGGTGAAATCGCACAAAAGCCTTTGTGACCTTCTGCTCAGAAGCAGCATGTGTCACTCTGGTAATACTTCATGAGCCAAAGAAAGGCATATGACTAGGTCTCACATCAATAGGATGAGGACGGATAATTCTGCCCCACAGAGAAGCAGAAAATATTTTGAACAATATTACAATCATGGGCCAATTATCAAACAGATATTTGAAGCTAAAAGTCTAGAAATTAATGAAAATGAAAAAGGAAAGATATAGGGAATGAAAAGACAAGATCTTGGTCAAACTTGAGTAGCTAAAGAGAACTGGATGTCTGATTATAACAAAGGCTGAGCAAAGGTCCATGTCTGATGACTGACTTGGAGTATTTTATAAATGACGTGGATAGAATCTGGCAGAGCTGGCTATCTAGAACTTAGAGCTAAGGTGCTCTGAAGAAGTGAAGTTCAAGTAAAGTACGTGCACATTCTGCAAGCTGTGTGGTTGCAGAATGAAAAAAGCTACAATCATTTGTCAGTATGGGGTTAAAAGCTTGGCACTTCCTGACAAACATGTCAGCAATATGGTTCTCTCTATGATGAAAGACATCTAGGCCCACCCGGTGGTGCCTAGCAGTTAGGGGGCAGATGTGGTCCTGAAAAGAGAGTGTAGCCTGGAAAGAAGAAACACCCTCGTTTAAATGGGGCCAGTCCCAAGGCACAGGCAACTCTGAGAGCTAGGACATCTTAGACCATGACCTTCTGTTGGTTACCTAATTTGGAGTGTTAATCTCACTTCTACTCAGCCAGGAGCCTGGTAAAGGAATTCCTCTCAAGATCAGATGAAAAGAGCTAAAAGGTCCCTAGCCATTTGCTTCAGCTACACTTAGTTAGCCAACAGCTCTGAGCCGGCTGAATCTTCCTCAGCCCACCATCATCCCTGACCGTCACTCAGCTCGATGACAAGGGAGAACTCTGGTTCATAAGGCAGATTTTTCCACACCTCCTTCCACATCTGCCTGGATCAGAGTGAATGAGGTCAGTTTTTGGCTTCATTTAGACACAAATGTGTGCTCCAGCAAAATCCTGAGGCCCAACTGCAGGCTCTCACACAGACCCACAGATCCCCGGACGGCAGCCTGAGTGAGTGGCAGAGGGACACAGAGGTTCTCAGTTATGACCCTGTGAACTTGCACACCCAGCTGCATACTCACTGACAAGGAGGTGGAATACCGGGTACAGGCTTTTCACAAAACAGCACCAGCCGTTAACTGGAAGCCATGTAGCAAGCCTGCGCTGACATGCCCTCAGCGGCTCTTTGCCCTCTCCCCATCTGAGACACGAGGATGATTAATTAGAAACATCCCTGTTAGAAACGCACCATCTTGCTGTACCTGCCTATTCCTTTGCATGTATTAATCCCACCTGCATGGATTAATGTCAGATTCCTTATGGGGTAAATAGTTTTGAGGAAGAGGTCCAAAGCTGCCCTAAGCGAAGATGAAGCTCAGGAGATGTACGGGTAGGTATGAAATAACCAGGTCACATACCAGACCAGGAGAATGGTTTCAAGGCAAAGTGTTTCTAAGGCTGACTGAAGGACTCTGCTCCCTCAGGATGAGGGGACACATGGCGGGGGATATGCAGCAATGTCAGCTAACCCCATGCCGTGGAAAGCCATAGGGGTCCACTGTTTTTATCTCTTAAATATTTACCTCTTCAGCACTCTTCTCCTGTCTTCTGGAAAGAGTTCAGCTCCACTGGCCACAAGAGTGGGAACATGTGCCCAGTTTGGCCCAATCATATTAACTCGTATACTTATTTTTAAAACGTGGACAGAGAATCCAACTGGGACTCCTTCCCTGGGATTTTTAAATGATAACTTGCCTCTTGGATCAGTGAAGCTGATGGTACCACATTTGGCCACCTTGGCAGGAAGGCCATGAGCATGGTATTTCCTTGGAGGAAAAGGGTGGGGATCGGTGAAGCAGGCACAGGACTAATATGTCCAGTTCGGGTCTGAAGACAGAAAGAAGCAGCAAGGACCACATCTTATTCTTACTTGCATCGTCAATGCCTATATGGTGGCTACATATACGTTCAATGAATGGATAAATGCATGAATGAAATATGAGGCAATAAATGAGATTAATGAAGCAGAAGCAAGTGCTACTCAGAAGACAATTAGTCTAACACCAAGACAAGAAGGAATCAGGACACCACTCAGCAGCCCTCCTGGACCAGAGCTGTTCCTGGCAGATACTGGTATTCTGGACCCCAGACCTCCCCTCACAGGCTGCCTTCTAAGAGCGTGAGCAAGGAAAAATCCTGTGAGGCAGGTGCTTCATCCAGAACCTCCCCTGGCTAGGAAAATCCCCCCATGCCAACCACAGGGCTTGACCCAAGAGGCCTCTGGAACAGGAGAGGACTTTAGTTGCACTCTCTAATTAATCTTGCATTTGGCAAGAGTGGCTGAGAGCATCCAAAGTCTCTGATCAAACAGATGCTTCTCCTGAGCTCTAACAACTAACAAAGTTGTCAACTAAGTTAAGGAACAAGAAGCCATAAAATGGTTTAACAGCCCAGTGCCTTGGTACTGGATTTTCACCCAGAAAGGGGTGAGTCTGAGTCTGAATGACCTGGAACAAGTCACTTGACCTGTAAGGCCCTCATTTTCCTTTAAAATAAGGATAATCACTTCTGTCCTCCCCACACTTCATTTGGTTGTAGTGAAGATCACTTTAGACGTTTATGGAAAGAGTTTGTAAATGGACAAAACATGGGTATGGGAGATTGTTACTAGTGTCACCAAGCAATTAACAAAAAATGGACTGGTGCTGGGAAGATCTGGAGATAAAAAGGTCAGTTAGGAGACAGCAGGTTACCGCCTATGCGAAATGCTAACTTGAACCAAGGCAGAAACAATGGGAATGAGAAAAGGGACAGGGACTCTCCCTTAATTTTCTGCCCATATGAAGCATCTGAGTTGTTAAATAAATAAATAATCAGCAATTCTTGGTAAAGAAATCATCTTTCTTATCAAAACGTTACCTGTTACAGTAAATTACCTGTTTCTAAATTCTGAATTTCTCTCTTATTTTTGTAACACAAGTGAGCTTGGTATGTATTTTATTATTGCATTTATCACCCTGATTTAATGTATTTGTTAAATTTTTCATCTCCTCTTCTAGACTTGAATCCCTGCAGGGCAAGGGCCATGTTTTATTAATATTTGAAATCTCTCTTGGTGCCTAGCACACTGTTTAATGCATAATAAACAGGTACTGTTTGATGGATGAATGATAAATCATATCACGGTGGATTAATTACTGAAAATCATCACAATAATTTTGCAAGGCAGGTATTTTAATTCCCATTTTGCAGATGAAGAAACTAAGACTCAGAGAGGTTAAGTAAATAAGTTACCCAAGGTCCCATAGCTGGTAGAGTTTGGATTCAAATGTCCTGCTCTGCCTGTTTCCTCAGTGCCCAGCAAATAATAACAGCTCTCGAGGAGTGTGTCCTTGTGCTTTTGCATGTGTCTTCCAGTTGCTGAACTCCTATCCAACCCCATACTTGTCTTGGCTGGACACACATTTTACTTTGGGGAGAAGGGAAAGAGTCTCTGGGAGTGAGGCATGGTGAAGACCACGGGAAGGACCGAGGTTTTAAGTCCTCTTCTGAAAATGATCAGCTTCTTCTGGGCCAAGATTCTCAGGGATAAAGCCTGATACAAACCTTCCTTAAATTATTTATTTATTTACTTAACAATGAGAGCAAGAGCGCTCACAAGTGAGGGGGAGGAGCAGAGGGAGAGGGATAAGCAGACTCCCCACTGAGCGCGGGGCTCAATCCTGGGACCCTGAGATCATGACCCTGAGATCATGACCATGACGGGAGCTGAAACCAAGATTCAGCTGCTCCACCAACTGAGCCATCCAGGCTCCCCCAGCCTGATAGAAATTCTTAAACAAAACTAAGGGAAGTGCCCACTGCACTGAACTTGAGCAACCCTGCATGCCCCCACCTGTCCTGTGGGTCTTCATTGTTTCAGGACGAGTAAAGAATGGAGAGAATGAAAAAGCTCAGGACACCACATCTGTCTAGCTAGGAAGACAGCTAGCAAAGACTATCCAGAAAGGAAAAAAAGTTTCTAGCACCACTAGTAGCCTAGGATGTAGAGTTTTTAAAGGTTCCTTGTCACTGATAAGGGAAACCAAGCTACTCTTGTATGTCATGTCCCTGCTTTGTTTTTGTTTTTGTTTTTTTAAAGGTTTTATTTATTTACCTGAGAGAGAGAGAATGAGAGAGGGAGAGCATGAGAGGGGAGAGGGTCAGAGAAAGAAGCAGGCTCTCCGCTGAGCGGGGAGCCTGATGCAGGACTCGATCCTGAGACTTGATTCTGGGATTCCAGGACCATGATCTGAACCAAAAGCAGTTG
This sequence comes from Taxidea taxus jeffersonii, assembly GCA_003697995.1. NCBI lineage: Eukaryota > Metazoa > Chordata > Mammalia > Carnivora > Mustelidae > Taxidea > Taxidea taxus. The sequence goes on from ML103134.1 coordinate 20,232, forward strand.
CTTAATCAACTCAGCCACCCAGGTGCCCTCCTGCATTATTTTGTTTTGTTCACATATCATAAGCACATCTGACCTGCCTGGTCCAGCTAATATATTGATATGCAAATATGTTCCTCTAATATGGGATCCAGAATTCATAATGATATTTGTAGAACACGATTAAAAATTGCTCCATTTCTAGGCGTCCAGGTGGCTCAGTCGATGAAGCGTCTGTCGACTTCATCTCACCTCATGATCTCGGGGTTGTGGGGTCGAGCCCCCATGTAGAGCTCCATGATGGGTGTGCAATTTGCTTGAGATTCTCTTTCTCTCTCTCCCTTTGCCCCTCCCTGCCCCTCTCTTTCTCTCTCTCTCTCTTAGAAAAAAAAATTGCTCCATTTCATTGTAAATTTCATCATATAAACCAGTGACAATTTTACTGAGACAAGTGGTATCAGGCACTAGAGATGAAAAGATATTTAACTAAACTCAGAGAGTACAGGAAAGTATAAAATGTAAATATATGAGAGGATATAAAATGTAAAATGTATAAAACATAAATGTCTTCTTTCTGAACAGCTATCTATCCCACTCCCTCCCCAGGGGGATACTGTTGACAGTTTCTGAAGTATCCTTCCAGAAATGTTTCCACATCAGTATAAACTTATTTAGAAAATGTATATCCTTTAAAAAAAATAGTAAGGAGTTCATATTACAGATGCACTTTTGTACTTTCGTATACCAACACAATACATACTATAATAGAAACTATTTATTATTATTGGTTTTAAGTGAAATAATAAATGACTTTTGAATGAATAAATGAATGACACACACTGTATGCTTTGATATGGTCCTGAAATGATCATCTAGCTAAAATATACACAGACCTTGCTCTTATTTCCCAATTAGGCCCACTTTCTGGTTTCTGTGCCCCGTCAGTCAAGTAGGAGCATGTGAGCACTGACCTCCTTGTGACTACATCATCCAGAAATCCCAAACCAATGGGCCTGGGAAGAGAAGAAGCAGGTTTGTCTTTTCATTGACAACCTAAGCACATACCTCTAAAAATCTCACTAATTTAATTGAAACGAGGCTGAGTTACAGGATAATTCTATGCACAGACTCTCACTGAGACCTAAAACATTTTTTTCAAACACTGTTCAGGCCAGGTGACTTTAATTAAGGAAAAGGATTCATATGCTACTTATTCAGTCCCGTGCATATCAACTACAGATATTCTAAAGCCCTTACATCAGATTCCTATTAATCATTTATGCAAACAACTTTTGGGCTACTGGAACAAAGATCACTTTCATTCCTAGCCAGTTAGTATGGAGGAATGGAGTCTGACCACTCTGCTCCAGTCCTTCCACTGAGCTCCACAGTAGGGTGGAGAAGGGTCTGAAGGAAGAGCTAACCTAGGGAGGGTGCTGACGTGCATCCAACTGGTCTCTTCCAGGTTGCAACAAGCCATGGAAATCCTTAGAATTTCAACCGGCCTCTGGGACCTCAGAGTAGGAAGCCCAAGCAAGGCTGACTTCATGGTCTTCTTAATGTTGCCCTTCTTAAAGGCAAGCTCCCGACTCCTCCCCAGCTCCCTACACAGTCCCTATCTTGACATCCTGCTGGCCAAGCAGCTAGGTGCACAGATTTATTCCCAGCAGGGACAGACCTTAGGGTTAGGGTTGGGGTTAGGGTTAGGGTTAACCCTAACCCTAACGTTTTGCACTACCCATTCCAATATGCCCATTCTCTACTACCCCATGCCACACAGGAACAAAGAACTTAACCAACCCAAAGGCCTGATGGGAGAGGGGAACTGGTATCTGGAAGGCTCTTCCCCCACACTGAGATCTGTGGTAGTAGGAGTGTAGAACAGCTCAACTTTTCTCCCGGAAGGAATGAGACACACAGACATTCATATTCCGACTCCTTCACTCAATAGACCTACAGCTGATGAGGCTCCTTGACTTCTTTGAGTCTCAGCCTCACAAACAGCAGAGGAGGAAGGACATCACCTCCTTCATAGGACAGTTGTAAGAATTAAGCTACACAAAGCATAGTGGTTCCGAGGGGTAGACTGCCATGCTAACGTCCGTTTTCACAGCTTGGTCTTCATCTTTATGATGAGACCACTAACCTTGGTTAACCAAATCTCTCACCACTGCTAAAAATCCCTCTTATAATGTATGTGTGTCAAGTAAAGAGAAGATACACTGTTTGTACTCCAACTGGGGATATATTTGGTTCCTCTCTGTATAAAACACAAGAGTAGTTGGGGTTTCATATGGTTTTTGTCTTGTGCAGATATACTTAAGCAGTACTGGCTAAAACCGCAGGGGATGGATAAGCCCACATGTCAGATGATGTGACAGCTGACCAGCCATGCCTTGAACTTTGAAGTTGCCTGGTCCAACCAGTCTATTAACCATGGTGCACTTTTTAAGATATGAGATCAAAGGTGAGTCTCTCCTTGCCCTCCCTTGTAAACAGCGAGACACCCACACACTTAAAGGGGAACTGGCTATGCAAGGAGGTGTGTAATAAGTGCCAAAGAGTGGCACAGGCAATACTCTAACAGCACAAACTGGACATCTCACTACCAAGTGCAGAGAATTTAGAATTGGCCCTTCCCTACCATGACTTCTGTGTTCTGAGCGGAACCTGAGCTGAGCTTTAGACCTTGAGGTCAGTTATCTATAATCTTGTCTTTGACCCTCACTAGAAAGGCAACCAAGTTCCTCAAGGGCCTTCCTGATGGCACCTAGGATAATGTTTGGAACACAGTACTTGGTCAATTAATGATAAAATCAATCCACACTTAAGGCTGTCAGTTGCCTGATTTTTAAACCAGGCATGCATATGGGATAGGTAGCAGGTGCCCGCTCTAGGCAATTCTAATGCTATTGTTATTGCTGCCTTTAATATTTCTTTGTAGAAACAGAACACAAACATCTGGTGGGCTGTGGATGGGGAGGGAAGTAGGAGGGCTTTTTGTTAAAGGAAGCTCAAAGGCTTACAGGGACAGAAGTGAGTCCCGATCCCACTACCAACAGATGTTCTGCAATCACTCCTGGCTGCTAGAGACACTGAGAGCTGAAGTTCCCAGGTGGTTCAGACCTGCCTGAATGTGACAAGGAAGGCCACTCATTAGAGCCCCCAAACCATTGCCCCAGGCCAATTTCAGGGTTCCCAGCTGGGTCTGCCTTTCTGGGTACACCACCTGGGCCACGAAGCCTGGAAGATTACCTTGATGGCCACATCAATTTGGCAGGAAAAAAAGGCACTGAGATATCAGGCAAGCTGCTATTAGTGCCTATATTTGTGATCTTCTGGCACTCACAGCCCACACTGGCTGGCTTTCCAGCTTGCTCTGGCACTCAGGCCTAGCATTTCAGAAAGTTCTGGCAGCAGAACCTGCAAAACAGTAACTTTAAAAAATGTGGAGAAAGCTAATGTCGCATTGGCAAAGCTCACCTGGGGCCACCTCCATCTGTCAGCCCCTCTCTTTATGGCTCTCCATTTTACTTTCTCTTTAGTGGTCAGAGCCTCTGCTGTCCTTTCCATGTCCTCACTGGGAGAAGTCTGTGGATGGTCTTCCACTGTCCCCTGGTTTATGACTCCCTCCTCCTTACAGTTTGACAGCTGGGCAAGACAGCTGAAGCAATTCCCATAAGGGCTGTCAGTTAAGACCGCAGTGGAGAGGAAATGGCTTAGAATGCAGTGTACATACCAAACTCCCTACCACAGATGGGCAGAGGGGCCTGCGCAGAGCCCAAGATGGTTATAATGGGACAGCAGGAGTGGTCTCAGGTCTCCTTCTGCAGCCCAAGGCAGAATGAACAGAGAAAGTTGTGGGATATAGGGCCTTTCCTGATACCCTCTGGGATTCAGCTAGAGTTCCTTAGTTGCAAGCAACAGAAACAAAGTATGTTTAAGTTTTAAAAAAGGAACTTGCTGAAAGGGTACAGGATAGCTCACAAAAGAGAAGAGGGTGATTAGCTTAGTCTTAGAAAGGGCAGGAAAAAGGGAAGGTCTTGGGATTAATATAACAACCCATAAGAACATATTAATTTCTTCAGAATACATTTTTAATTTATTGATTTATTCCAGAGGAGGGAGAGGCAAAAAGACAGGGAGAGAGAATCTCAAGCAGACTCCCCGCTGAGCACAGAGCCCAACACGGGGCTCCATCTCATGACCAGATCATGACTTGAACTGAAATCAAGAGTCAGATGCTTAACCGATGAGCCACCTCAGTGCCCCCAGAACATTTTTGTGCCACCTTCAAGCTGTTAAACATTCCTGGTGACTGTGACTGGCTATACTTGGATCAAGTGACCCAAACAAAACCTCATTTGATTGACAAGGAGCTCACCTGTGAGAAGAGCCCTAATGAAGAGACCCACCAAGACATCCCAGAGCACAGGGGAGGGCTTATACCCAAAGGGAAATAAGGGTTCTGTTAGGAAGAAGTTGACCAACTATTGGGTGGCCAAAAGCAACAGGTATCCATCACTCAAACTCAAAGAATCCTTTTCTCTTCACTCTGCACTTGCTCTACCTTGCCACCAACAGCATTTTTACCATGAAAAAAATGGTGGGAGAGTTAAGGGAGTCAAAGACAGGAGAGGACCTGATTACTGTTGGCGAGTTCAGTAGACCTTGCCAAGGGAGTCCTGGAACTGTTTCTACTTCCTTGAAAATCTGAATAGTTCATTCGCCCAAGCCAAAAACTTGGGAGATATCTAGATGCCTTCATTTTCTTTCCTCTTTCCCTCAAATCAAATTGGGCACCGATTTCTTTTATTTTATACCCTGAACATTTCTCATCTCTACACAACTTTTCAGGCTTCCAGCCTGTTATTTGCCCAGGACCAGAGCCTTCTAACTCATAGGCTTCCCTCCAGGATGCTCCTTCCAATACTCTCCCAGGCTGCAGGCAAAGGGAGCTCTTGGGAACCCAAGTCTGATCATGTCTCTCCCTCTCAGGGCCTTCCATTGCATTCGGGAAACCTTGGCACACACACCACACAGGGCCCCTTGATTAGTCTCCAGCTTATTTCTTCAGACTTCTTGCTAGTTTCTCCTTTCTTTACAACTTTCACATGAAGCTTCTTGAAGCACCACTAGTGCTGGCTAGTTGTTTGCTTTGAAGAGGTAGATATAAAAGAGCTATCTTCTCCCACCGCCTAGATTTTGAGGGACAGAATTGTGGCCTTCAAAGTTCATATGTTGAAGCCCCAGTCCCCTGTATGACTGTACTTGGAGGAAGGAGGTAATAAATAAGGGTGGGACCCTAATATAATAGGGTTGGTGTCCTTGTAAGATGAGGGAGACCAGAACTCTGCCTGTCATGTGAGATCACAGTGAAAGGAGGCAGTCTGCAAGCCAGGAAGAGAGCTCTCAACAGAAATCCAGCCTGTCAGACTTTGATCTGGGACTTCTAGCCTCCAGAATTGTGAGAAAGAAGTTTCTGTTATTTAAGCCACCTAGTCCATGGGATTATGTTATGGCAGCCAGAACTAAGACAAGGGGTAAACTGTGCAAGGGTCTGGATAAACCTTGACATCACTTTGAAGCCTTTTTTCTTTTTTTTCAAATGAGTTTTGGTATTTTTGCATTCTGCCTCAACACAGTCTTATTTGCTTTGATATACATATATTGTTTTCAATCACATGCACAGTGAATCAGGCCATAGCAATCTGCTGACATCTAGGATCCCCAGCCCACCATACCCCACTCTGCCACTCAAGGGGATTTAGAACCCGGTTTCAAAAAGCCCATGTCAGTGGTTTCTCCTCAAAGTTTTTGCACACTTTGCTCTCTGCTAGAACAGCCTCTAACTCCTTTTACCCAGCTGGTAAACACTTTAAAGAAAAACTCAGTTGTCACTTCTGCTTTTTTTTTTTCAAGATTTTATTTATTTATTTTTGAGAGAGAGAGAAAGAACAGAAGGAGAGTAGGAAGGAGAAGCAGACTCCCCACTGAGCAGAGAGCCTGATGTAGGGCTCAATCCCAGGACCTTGAGATCATGACCTGAGCCAAAAGTAGATGCTCAACTGACTGAGCCACCTGGGTGCCCTGTCACTTGTGCTTTTATGATGCTCCTGGCCTCACACCTCAATGTGGAGCCACCGGACATCCTCCTTTCGGCACTCACTAGGCCTTTTGCAGATGTCCGACCCTTTATTACTCGCATGCATGTTTATGTTTGACCCAGTTAATAGTTAAGGTCGTGGAGGGCAGGCAGGAGCTCTGATTTATTGGTGAGTTCCTAGGCCCAGAGGAGGGTGAAGCACAAAGTATATGCTTGTAGATAATAGTAGAAGAATGAATGAGTGAAAGAATGAATGAACCCATAAATCAGCTTCAGTTAAAGCAGCAGTCATTTCTGTGGGACATTCTTGAGAACAATGGTAAAATGTGAAATGTCTCACAAAAATGGACAGTGAAATCTCTATCTATGGCTAATGGCGTTAGCAGGGGGGTAAAGTTAGGTCTGCTCCAGCAGGCGCGACCACAGAGCAGTCTCATAGAAGGAGGGCGATAGATAGCATAGGGGCTCTCCTGAGAGTTCTGCAACTTGTATTAGTGAGCTTTCTCCCGAAACCCTCCTTGCCTCTCCTACTGATCCCCTTTCTGAACTCTAACAGAGTTGAGCCCCTTAGTACCTCAGGCTTGGATTAGCATTTATTTAATTAGGACAGTTGCCTAAAGGCCAGACCTCTTCAATCACTCTGTGTATCAATGCCAGGTGTACTCAACTCCACGCAAAATTCCACCTCAATCCACCACATACCTGGAGAACACTGTCTGAGGGATTAAAGCTCCTTCAGTCCTTAGCCTCAACTTACATCTCAATAGTAGTCCACGAAGTGAATTGGCAACACTGGCTCTAGGTATTCACAGTAGTGAACTCAATGGACAGAACTTCCAGCCCTTGGCTACCTTCTATCCTTGTAGCCTTGTTTACCCCACCTCCCTTCACCATCTTTCCTCACCTGCTCCCCATTACCCCATCACACCTCCTCATTCCCATTTCCTTGCCTTTGCATAGGAGTGTGTCTTTTCCACCACTAGAATGTAAACTCCCTGAAGGCAGAAATGGGTTTCTGTTTCCTTCTGGGTCTTGCTCAGTGCTCTGCACATGGAGCTCAATGAATACAGACTGAAGCAGGGTAGTTGGCAGGAAACAACTCTGTGGGGCTCTCCCTGACCTTGTGGCTTCACTTCCCACTTCCCAAGAGACCCACTTCTTTCTGTTACTCTGTCTGGGTCCTGCCAGCTTAGGCCCTTGTGGCAGTCTGTCAGTTTAGAGTGATGCCCTGCATCAGGGCTCTGGTAATGCGAGAAGGACCCAAGTCGTGATGGTGTCATTTTCTTTGAAGCTTGATAGACCTGGCCAGGGTCTTTCTTCCTTTCTTGATTTTTCCAGAATAGAAACTACACACACAAACACACACACACACACTCTGAAACATATTCTAACTAGTGGGGATTCTTTTTATTTTTGTGAGTGATGAGGATGTTAGAGCAGAGAGGAAAAATAAGGCAGCAAGAGGACCTTCAAAGAGCTGGGGTGTCCTCTCAGGAACTCCACTGCCTACACAAAGGCACAGAGGCACACAGGCCAGGGAGCTCACAGCGTGCATTGCCGCTAGCATGGAGACCCAACACTGGTCTCATGAACATCATGTCCAGATGGTTGCCCTGGCATAGTCAGACAAAACCTGCTTAGAACACACAGACTGTGCAGGCTGTGTCTCTCCTTCACAGCGGAAGTCATGACCAGCACCATTTCCCACTACCTCCAACCATTCACACTGCAATCTGCCAAAGGGGAAGAAAAAGAAGCAGTTCACAGACATCATTATCACTTGCTCTGCGAGGTGGTCTCCTCCTCTAAACTGATCTTGTCTGCCAAACACAGCAGCCAAGACAGCTCCTGCCCTAGGATCAAATCAAAGCGAGAGAGGAATTTTAGGAAAAAAAATTAAAATCCTCCTAGATAGCAAAACCCACAATGCTTTGGGGCCACATCTAATTAACTTAGAGCCTCTGATGTCAACAGCTTCCAAGGCTGGCATGGTGCATTCACAAACACATTCCAGGAGAGTCAACATGATCTGGTGTTGACACAGGCCCATAACTGTCAGAGGCAGTAATTTCCAATTTATGGATGCCATAAAGCTTTGGCAATAAGATTGCTACAATGTGTGGTGTGTTTTTGACAATAAGCAGGAGGTGGGGAGTTGGGGAGTACTGGCTCCACACTTGGCCATGGCCATGGGCTCATGAAGGCAAACCTGTAGTGATTTCTGCTATTGCAAAGCAACTGCAATAGAAGCTCCAACAATGAACTTAAGAATGTTACATGGTTCTTTACCAGCAAACTCTGGAGTTCCATATCAGACCAAAGGTCATTATTTATTCAATAAACATTGGTTACCACCTATCATGTGTCAGACACATAATGCAGAACCAGCACAAAGGAAGCATAAGAAACAGGGTATAAGCTTACCTCCAGGGGACTCAATAGTAGGTCTCCTTGTTTCTAAGAATCCTCTTGGAGGAACAATGGAGGAAGGAAACAAAACAAAAGGAAACAAAGGAGAGGGATAATGAACACAGTTCTCATCAGCTTTTGCGCCTATCACCTCAGGATTGGTTCACATGGGTTCCAACAGGAAGAGTAACTAGTTCATTGTCTGAGACCCAAAGGTAATAGGTCTGATGATTGAACAAAATAAAACATAATCAAAAATATTCATTTACGATCACTTATAGACCAAGGCCAACATGTGGAGGTCCTCAGAATCTAGGGTTTGAAAGCCTAGGCAATGTGGTTCCAAGCTGGTATAGAACAGTGCCTGTGGTTTTGTGTATGTGTATGCATGTGCACCTAAGTCCAAATCTCCCCAAACAGATCCTTCTGGTTCTCAAAAGCAGAGGCAGCTGGGTCATTGAGAGCTATGTAATCAGCAAACATTTTCTAAACACCTACAGGACGCCAAGCTGACACAGAGGGGCAGACTGTGTGGCTCTCAGAAGTTAGTGGACATCTGCTTAACAACAGAGAGGAGAAAACCTGCTTAGATTAATAGTCACACACTCATTTTCAGGCAATTCCAAGTAGGAAAGACTTTTCTCTTGAACAAAAAGAGATAAAGAAAAATGTTACTGCTACCCATCAGACTATCTAAAATCCAGAACACAGACAACACCAAGTGCCGCCAAGGAAGGGGAGCCACAGGAATTCTCAGACGCTACTGGCGGGAGTGCAGAATGGTATGGGCACTCTGGAAGATGGTTTCTTATAAAACTACCCATACTCTTACCATATGTCCCAGCAATCATGCACCTCCATGTTTACCCAAAGGAGTTGAAAACTTATATTCACAAAAAAACCTGCACACGGATGTTTTTAAGGCAACTTTATTCATCATTGCCAAAACTTAGAAGCAACCAAGATGTCCCTCAGTAGGTGAATGGACAAATAAGCTGTGGTACGTCCAGACAATAGAAATATTATTCAGCGGTAAAAAGAAATGAGCTATCAAATCTACACATTTAATGCAATGCCTATCAAAATCCCATCCAATTTTTTCAAAGAAATGGAACAAATAATCCTAAAATTTATATGGAACCAGAAAAGACCTCGAATACCCAAAGGAATATTGAAAAAGAAAGCCAAAGCTGGTGGCATCACAATTCCAGACTTCAAGCTCTATTACAAAGCTGTCATCATCAAGACAGTATGGTACGGGCACAAAAACAGACACATAGATCAATGGAACAGAATAGAGAGCCCAGAAATAGACCCTCAACTCTATGGTCAACTAATCTTTGACAAAGCAGGAAAGAATATCCAATGGAAAAAGGACAGCCTCTTCAACAAATGGTGTTGGGAAAATTGGACAGCCACATGCAGAAAAATGAAATTGGACCATTTCCTCACACCACACACGAAAATAGACTCAAAATGGATGAAGGACCTCAACGTGAGAAAGTAATCCATCAAAATCCTTGAGGAGAACACAGGCAGCAACCTCTTCGACCTCAGCCGCAGCAACTTCTTCCTAGGAACAACGCCAAAGGCAAGGGAAGCAAGGGAAAAAATGAACTATTGGGACTTCATCAAGATCAAAAGCTTTTGCACAGCAAAGGAAACAGTCAA
>ML103134.1:30793-43461 GCA_003697995.1 Taxidea taxus jeffersonii
AAAATCTACAAAGAGCTTAGCAAACTCAACACCCAAAGAACAAATAATCCAATCAAGAAATGGGCAGAGGACATGAACAGACATTTCTGCAAAGAAGACATCCAGATGGCCAACAGACACAAGAAAAAGTGCTCCACATCACTGGGCATCAGGGAAATACAAATCAAAACCAGAAGGAGATACCACCTCACACCAGTCAGAATGGCTAAAATGAACAAGTCAGGAAATGAAAGATGCTGGCGAGGATGTGGAGAAAGGGAAACCCTCCTACACTGTTGGTGGGAATGCAAGCTGGTGCAACCACTCTGGAAAACAGCATGGAGGTTCCTCAAAAAATTGAAAATAGAGCTACCTTATGACCCAGCAATTGCACTACTGGGTATTTACCCTAAAGATACAAATGTAGTGATCTGAAGGGGCACGTGTACCCGAATGTTTATAGCAGCAATGTCCACAATAGCCAAGTTATGGAAAGAACCTGGATGTCCATCAACAGATGAATGGATAAAGAAGACGTGGTATATATACATAGTATTCCATTATATACATAATGGAATACTATGCAGCCATCAAAAGAAATGAAATCTTACCATTTGCGATGACATGGATGGAACTAGAGGGTATTACGCTTAGCGAAATAAGTCAATTGGAGAAAGACAACTATCATATGATCTCCCTGATATGAGGAAGTGGAGATGCAATGGGGGTGGGGGTTAAGGGGGTAGGAAAAGAAAAAAACGAAACAAGATGGGATCGGGAGGGAGACAAACCAAAAGAGACTCTTAATGACATAAAACAAACTGAGGGGGGTGGAGGGGAGGGTGGTTGGGAGAGGGTAGTGGGGTTACATTATATGTTTAAATAAAAATAAAATTAAAAAAAAGAAATGAGCTATCAAGCCATAAAAAAGATTAAAGAAACTTAAATTCATATTATTAAGTGAAAGAAGCCAATCTGAAAAGGTTATATATTGTATGAGTCCAACTATATGACATTTTGAAAAAGGCAAAATTATGGGGACAGTAAAAAGATCAATGGCTGTCAGAGGCTTAGGGGAGGGGAGGGATAACTATGTGGACCACGAGAGATTTTTTAAGGCAGTGAAATTATTCTGTATAATACCATAATGGTGAATACATGTCTTTATATATTTGTCAAAAGTCATAGAAGTTACGACACCAAGAGTGAATTCTAATGAAAACTATAGGCTTTGACTGATAATGATATGTCCATATTGGTTCATTGACTGTGACAAATGTCCCATTCTGGTGGGAGATGTTAATGGTGGGGGGAGGCTGGAAGTGGGTAGGGGAGGGAGTATATGGGCATTCTCCATACTTTGTTTAATTTTGCTCAACTTTTGTGATTCCAAAACTCTAAAAAAAAAAGCCATAAATAAACAAACAAATAGATGAATAAATAAGAGAAAATGGCATTCCAACCTGTTTACAGAAACAACCTGTTTACAGAAAGAAGTGGATCTGATGGGTAATTCTCTCAGCTAGGGCCCTGAGCAGATTTCTTGGGTTCTTTTTGACAATGAAGTAGTTTGCATTTTTAGGTGAATATATGGCTATATTTAGAGCTGGAATAGTGGTTTCAATGAGCCTGTACCTAGCCTCAGCAGTTGGGCCATAGCTTCCAACCCAGGAGCCAGATGAAGTCCACACAAGGAAGTTGGTGCAGTCCAGAGCTCTCAGTGTTCCAGCCAGTGTTCCAGCCAGGAAAGATTATGCTAAAGAGTAAGAATGCTTGACCAGGCACAGTAACATGGCTGTGATATATTAAGTGAAAAAAGTACTTTGCAGAGAGCATAAATGATCCCAATTCTATTTGATCTTAGACAAAAGACATACCAATTATTAACAGCAGTTGTCTCAAGATGACAAGCTAATGGTATGACTTTTATGTTCTGCTTTATGCATTTCTATGTTCTAAATTTTCCACAATGTACAGATGTATTATTTTTTAATCAAAGGCAGAAGAGAGAAAATATAAGAGAGAGAATGCTCGTTCATCAACAGAGTTCCCATTGAAGGTTTGAGTTTATCAAGATGAAAAATGACCAGCAGATAAACCTCCCTAACATCTGACTCAGAGCAAGCTTCTGAAGGATTGCGGTACACTTGGGTTAAAATAAAAACTGCACATGAGAACATAAACCCATACGTGTTGTTTTTAAGTCAACCACATGGGCCATAGCAGTAACGATCTGCCCAGTTCTTGTCACTCCCAGGAGAAAAGAATCAAAAGAGCACAAAGTATTTGAACATGGCAGATTTTCCCATCAAGGTTCTACCTCTTCATGCATGGAAAGAAAAGGCTCTTTCCAAAGCTGAAAGGGCAAGAATGGTAGTGTCTTCAGCCCTAAAACAGATACAAATAAGTCAACTGGAGTTGTCAGCCCGAGCATTCAAATCTTAATAGGCTGAGAGTAAGGAGGCGGGGGGAGGAGACAGAAATTAAATAAACCTGAACCACAGCCAAGAATCAAAACCCAACACCTTCTACTTGATGTGATGGCTCTTCCAGGAGCCTGTTAACACTTCATAACTTAACTGACACCCACAAAAGAAACCTTTCCACAGGGGGAACACACACCCAGAAGTGATCACAGTCTCTGGAGCAGAATAGACGATTCTTCCCAGAAAGGCTCTGCAGTGAAGAAGCAAAAGATTACGGGGACATTTTTAAATGTCCCTCAACATTCCTGAGTGTGATTTGTCCATTCAAATCCTGGGAATGCACATTTTTGCATTTCAGTGAAGGGCTCCGGTTTGACATGTGAGATAGGGGATTTCCAATCCTCTCTGGAGGCCCTCCTCTCTGGAGGGCCAGATGAGAACTTGAGGATGGGCTGTGAGTTCCTACCAAGAGCTGTTGGCCCACTGAGGTGCTGTCACCTTGGGTCCCTCTACCATGAGAAACATCCTAGTCAAGGTCACTGTGGCAGTCAGGGGCTCAGCTGAAGGTCAGACGAAGTCAAGCAGGTGTCATTCCCATCCTGGGCTTTAAAAAAATACTAGAGACAGGGGCCCCTGGGTGGCTCAGTCATTAAGTGTCTGCCTTTGGCTCAGGTCATTATCCCAGGGTCCTGAGATTGAGCACCACAGCAGGTTACCTGATCAGTGGGAAGCCTGCTTCTCCCTCTCCCACTCCCCCTGCTTATGTTCCCTCTTTCACTGTGTCTCTGTCAAACAAATAAATAAAATCTTAAAAAAAGAAAACTTGCTGGTATTTAAAAGTATATTAGAGCTGAAAAATTCTCTGAAGTCATATAAATCGACAGATATCTCATTAGGGGTTAGGGAAGTAGGGCTAGGATTAAGTATGTGTTATTAAATATTAAATGGCCTTTCTAGATTTTTATGATGTATGAATAACATTGATAATTACATCTCCTTTATCCTTCATAACAAAGCAATATGATAAGTAATATTGTCACTACCATTTTATTTGAAGAAACTGAGCCTCAGGGAAAATGCCTTGCCCAAGATGGTAAGCTAGTAAGTGACAAAGCTGGGATATGAACCCTTATCTTCTCACTCAGCACTCTGTCCACATTGCCCACCCTAGGGCAGCTAGCAGAGTACTACAAAGGAACTTCCAAGCAGGGCTTGGAATGTAAGCCTGGACAGTCTGAGAGTCTTTCCAGGACAGGAATCATGTCCTGTTTACCTTCATCTCAGGGGCTGATGAAACAGGTGAATGATGGAGGAAGAGAAGTCAGGAAGACTTAAGGAACACAGTTGGACTCAGTGGCAGCTCACAGGCTGATGGCTTTGGGCGAATCAATATCTCATGATGGGCTCCATCAGAAGGTAAAGCAATGAAACTTCTTAGAGTACCTCCAAGAGCCGACTTGGATAATGGCTGCAGCTCTGGGCATATGTAAACCTCCCTCCCTGACCTTTGGGGACTTTCAGAAACAATTTTGGGCCACTTCTAAGGCCTAATCTTTCAGTCACTGAAGACTGAAGTAGGTAAATTTTAAATTATTTTTGTGTCGGGACGCCTGGGTGGCTCAGTTGGTTAAGCAGCTGCCTTCGGCTCAGGTCATGATCCCAGCGTCCTGGGATCGAGTCCCACATTGGGCTCCTTGCTCGGCAGGGAGCCTGCTTCTCCCTCTGCCTCTGCCTGCCTCTCTGTCTGCCTGTGCTCGCTCCGGCTCTCTCTCTCTGACAAATAAATAAATACAATTTTAAAAAAAAAACATTATTTTTGTGTCTAAAGATACTTGTTTTTAGACAGTAAACAACAAGTGTTGGAGAGGATGTGGAGAAAGGAGAACCCTCTTACACTGTTGGTGGGAATGCACGTTGGTGCATCCACTCTGGAAAACAGTGTGGAGATTCCTTAAGAAATTAAAAATAGGGGCACCTGGGTGGCTCAGTGGCTTAAAGCCTAAAGACTCTGCCTTCAGCTCAGGTCATGATCCCAGGGTCCTGGGATCGATCCCCGCATCGGGCTCTCTGCTCAGCAGGGAGCCTGCTTCCTCCCCTCTCTCTTTCTGCCTGCCTCTCTGCCTACTTGTGATCTCTGTCAAATAAACAAATAAAATCTTAAAAACAAAAGAAATTAAAAATAGAGCTATCTTATGACCCTGCAATTGCACCACTGGGTATTTACCTCAAAGATACAGATGTAGTAAAAAGAAGGGCCATCTGTACCCCAATGTTCATAGCAACAATGGCCACAATTGCCAAACTGTGGAACGAGCCAAGATGCCCTTCATTGGATGAATGGATAAAGAAGATATGGTCCATATATACAATGGAGTATTATGCTTCCATCAGACAGGATGAATACCCAACTTTTGTATCAACATGGATGGGACTGGAAGAGATTATGCTGAGTCAAATAAGTCAAGCAGAGAGAGTCAATTATCATATGGTTTCACTCACTTGTGGAGCATAAGGAATAACACACAAGACACTGGGAGATGGAGAAGAGAAGTGAGTTGCGGGAAACTGGAGCTGGAGACAAACCATAAGAGACTGGACTCTGAGAAATAAACTGAGGGTTTTGGAGGAGAGTGGGGTAGGGGAGTTGGATGAGCCTGGTGGTGGGTATTATGGAGGGCCCGTATTGCATGGAGCACTGGGTATGGTACATAAACAACGAATCTTGGAACATTGAAAAAATAAAATAAAATAAAAAAATAAAAATAAAGATACTTTCTTTTGAACTTGTCAATCTAGACTGGGTATCCTTCTAAATCAGTAAATATATATAATCTACATCACGATGGCTAATAGTTATATTGTTCTCCACAGTGTATAAGAACACAATTTATTCAACACTCTAGGGGCACCTGGATGGCTCAGTTGGTTAAGTTCCTGCCTTTCATTCAGGTCATGATCTCGGGGTCCTGGGATGGAGCCGAGCATCAGGCTCCCTGCTCAGCAGGGAGTCTGTTCTCCCTATCCCTTTGCCCTTCCCCCACCTTGTGCTCTCTCTCAAATAAATAAATAAAATCTTAAAAAAAAAATAACTGGTACTCTATTGATGGTCATGTATATTATTTCCCATTTTTTGCTACTATGACCACGCTGCTATGAACACCCTTGTGAAGAGAGTTTCTGAACTTAATAAAGAGGATTGGATGGTCAAAAGAGAAAAGGTGACTTTCAGCTTGGGGAGGAAAATTAGGCCGGGCTTCATGGCACAGGTGAAATCTGAGCTAGACTTGGTGGTCAGGTAGAGATTATGAGGTGAGGATGGGGGAAAAGGCAATCCAAGCAGATGACTAACTTGGATTGAAAAGGCAATCCAAGTAGAGCAAAGGCAGACAGCTGGGAAAGCTTGGGGGAAGAGAGCACTGTATAATGAGATAAGAGCACAGAGGGAGATGATGAAACAGAGGGGCTGGAAATAAGATTTCCAAGTAGGTTTACAAGACCAAGGAGGGCTTTGACTGCCAGAGAAAGGAGTCCATTCCTGTAGATCAACAAGATGGTTTCATGCTAATTCATTCATGTTAGAGATCATCCTTCCAGGCCTTCGTACTCAATGTGTAACTCAAAGTCAATTCTCCTGTAATAAAGAAAAAAGAATGCCCTTGATTCCAGATTGGAATATTAGAAAAGAAAATTCACAGACTCAGAAGTTCAGTGAGATATGCATGAAATCACTTGGTATGGATGCATCATACAGTAGCTGTTAAAAAAAAGGTAATTATTAGCATGCATAACCACAACAAGAGGTCATTTTGAAATTCTGGGATTCTGCATTTATTCTATTTTTTAATTTTTTTAAGAAATATTTTATTTGTTTGACAGAAAGAGGTCACAAGTAGGGGGGGGGAGCAAGCTCCTCGCTGAGCAGAGAGCCCAATGCAGGGCTTGACCCCAGGACCCTGAGATCATGACCTGAGCCAAAGGCAGAGGCTTAACCCACTGAGCCACCCAGACGCCCAAGGTTCTGCATTTAGAAACAGCTTTTTTTCATGTTGACTTTGCTCTCCCTGCATTTGTGTTTTTAGTTTCCAATGATGTTGCATGGGGAGATGGCAAGCTCACTTTGAGGAGAGAAAAGGAGAAACCCCATACACTCAGGAGGCTACTGGAGCTAGTTTTCAGATTGCTTTATCTCTTTAGTATTCAAATCCTCACTAGCTGACCATCAAATTCACTGCAGTCTAAACTGGCCTATGATATTTCTTCTGTGTTTGGAGTTTATATTATAAATTAAGATTTACTGCATTTGCAGAACAGTTTTAGCCTTTTCATGAAAAAAATGGAGGCAATAGAGACCCACTTGTCCAATGTGTCATTTTAAACACGGTGGGCAAGCAGAGGGTGGCAGCTGTATTTATCACCACACGCTCACTGGAGTGCTGGTAAATGGAGTTGCTTGCTCTGCCAAGCTCACAGGGAAGAAGCACAGCAGAGAGGCTGAGTTTTTACAGCAGCTCTGTGATCTGAATTATGAAAGGATTAGACAAGGTTTGAGAGAAGGGAGGCTGTTTTTCTTCCTTCTTTTGTGAAGATTTGAGGGTGAGGAAAAGCCTAGAATAAAGACAAGAAAAAAAGTCCACCAGATGATCCTCATTGGAAAATGGGTTGGGAGATTTCTGATTTATTCCCTCTGGTTATTTGCCACGTCAGAAATCATGATGCAAATGACGACTTCTCTCTCTAGAGTGCGGAATTCATTCGTGTTAAACCTAAAGTCTTGCTGGGTCCCTGAAGATTTGCTTTCCCCGGCAACCTTAATGGCCACACAGTATTCTGTTCCACAAATTTGAGAGTTGAACCCCATGTCTGTTTAATGACATTACTGATAAGTGAACTATATTTTTTGGAGATGCTTATCTTTTCTCTTTGCTGCTAAACTCTGTCAAATCCAACTGACCTACAAGCATTTGGATATTTTCTTCATTGCAGATGCTACAGATGCCACTAGTACCATTTCTAGGCCAATCCCTTACTTCTCTCTGCCTGCCTACCCTTTAGACCATGCCCCCAGGTCTCTGCTCATCCCACCATCTTTGAGGGCCTCTGCAAGGCATGTGTCTGACAGAAGCCATCTTCCTGGGAACCTGATTCAAAGGCCTCAGTGTAATGGGAGATTTCTCCCTGCAGATGCAACCTTAGCTTACCTCTCCATCCTCCTTGGCAGCTACCAAATTCTTGAACAAGTAAATCATGTTGTCCCTTATCTCTGGGCCTTTGCAAAGACTAGTCTCTTGGGAAGAAATGCCCATCTGTTAAGGTCAGCAAGGGCTGTCATAACAAAATAAAACAGAATAGGCACCTTAAACAATGGACATTTATATCCCACAGCTCTGGAGCCTGGAAGTCCAAGATCAGGGTGCCAGCATGGTCAAGTTCTGATAAGGGATGCGGATGATTACCTTCTCACTGTGTTCTCATGAGGTGGAGAAAAATCTTTTTCTTCTTCTTCTAAGGAAACTAATCCCACCAGAAGGTCCCCACCCTAATGACCTCAACCAACTCTACCTTCCAAAGACCCCATCTCCAAATACCAACACATTGGGAATTAGAGCTTCAAGTTATGAATTTTGTGGGGATACAAAGCATTTAGTCCATAACACCATCCCACCATCAAATAGGCTTTGCTTCAAGACTTAACTTAAATGCTACCTCTGCTGGGCTTATTTGCTGAAATGCTCAAGGCTATATTCTCTTACAGCATCCTGTGTTACCACAGTACTTGTCACACTGTATTGCAACTGCTGATATATCTATAAGTCTTCTCCTGCCAGACTGAACTCCTTGAGGGCAGGAACTATTATTCGTGGATGGATTCCCTACTACTCAATATAATATCATGCATATAGTAAGCATTTAAATGCCTATTGCCTGACTGCATTAGTCAGGATCATGCTAGTTGTTTCAACAACAATGACATTTAAGACAAAAAAATTTATTTCTCATACACATAACAGTCCAGTGCAGTTGCTTAGTAAGCAGCCTTCCATGGGGTGATTCAGGAACTCAGGCTCCTACATTGTGGCTCCTCTACCCCCTAAGACTGCAGAGTACCATTGCAGCCAGCAGATAGGAAAGAAAGGATAGAAACAACACACCTCTTACCCAATCACTTCTGCCTGGAAGTGACATGCTTCACTTCCAATCATGTCCCATTGGTAAGAAGTGGCTCCAGCCACATACAAGGGCTGAGAAGGCAGCGGGAGCAGGCCAGTAAATATGATTCCTGATGGACAGTTGCTTCTAACCACTCCTTGTCATGGAATGAATGAATCAATGAACAAATGAATGAATGAAATAAAAGATACAGTACAGTGCAAAGAACACAGAAATGTTGGGACCAAGAGGCAAACCATATTAAATCACTCAACACCCTGATGTTATAGGAGAAGAAAGCCGTCCACAGTAAATGATTGGCTCTAAGCTGTTTAGTGGAAGACCTGGGGTTTGAATTCAGGTGACCCTGGTTTTTGCCCTAGTTTACAGAATGGAAAAGCCACTCCCCCCACCTCTCTGAACCTCAGCTTTGTCATCTATAAAACAGTATTGAACTAAATGGTCCCTAAGATCCCAGCACAGAAAAGGGGCCACAACCAAGACCTTGAAGGTTTGTTCTGAGAATGGTACAGTTCATGTCCCTAGGATCACACATGACAACCAAGAAATGAAAATTTGATCTATTGATCAGGTGTTTTGGGTTTTTTTGTTTGTTTTTTTAAATCTTTTTAAAAAATATTTTATTTATTTATTTGACAGACAGAGATCACAAGCAGGCAAAGAGGCAGGCAGAGAGAGAGGAAGGGAAGCAGGCTCCCTGCTGAGCAAAGAGCCCGATGCAGGGCTCGATGCAGGGCTCGATTCTAGGACCCTAAGATCATGACCTGAGCCGAAGGCAGAGGCTTAACTCACTGAGCCACCCAGGCGCCCCTGATCAGGTGTTTTATCTGCCTTTCCTAAATGATCCTTCAATGAAATGAGCTACATTGTGAAGGTATTTAGAATCAGGCAGAATATTATCCACATACCTTTATTCATCCAAAATTAGCCTCGGTTTGCACCTGAAGTCAGTGAGCATGGCCTGACCACCTGTGCCATTACTCAGGCCCACTTCAGACCATCACATAGCAAAAACGAGAGTGAGGCTGTATCTCAGTTATTTCAGATGATAATTTGACACCTGATGGTATTCTGATTCTTTTTGTTTGTTTTTTAAGATTTTATTAATTCATTCATTTGAGAGAGACAGAACATGTACATGAGTCGGGGGATGAGCAGAGGGAGAGGGACAAGCAGACTGCACTGAGCACAGAGCCTGATGGAGGGCTCAATCTCATGACCCTGAGACTGTGACCTGATGAGACCATGACTCGAGCTGCAATCAAGAGCCAGAAGTCCAACCGACTGAGCCACGCAGGCATCACGATGGTATTCTGATTCTTTTTTTTTTTTTTAAGATTTTATTTATTTATTTGACAGAGATCACAAGTAGGCAGAGAGGCAAGCAGAGGCGGGGGGGGGGGGAAGCAGGCTCCCTGCTGAGCAGAGAGTCCGATGCGGAGCTTGATTCCAGGACCCTGAGATCATGACCTGAGCTGAAGGCAGAGGCTTTAACCCACTGAGCCACCCAGGCGCCCCTTAACAGAATCTTCTTAACAGAAATCTTCTTCCCTTTTGTTTCTCACCATGCATATCATGCTCTTCAGATGTGCTCTAAATCTCAAATTCTGAAACACCTGGGTAGAAAAGAGAGGACTGAAAGGCATGCTAACTTCATTAGAAGCCTATTTTAGGAAATAAAAATAACAAACATGAATGACCGAAGTTTTCAAAATGAACTTCAAATGGGAATAAACAAACTTAACTAGTCATTTTTGAGGAGTTACTGTGAAACTTCAAATGTTCCTTAGCCCCAAGACTTTCTTTTAATTATAATGACTTTCTAGACTCTTACTTAGCTAAATGACTTAGGCTTAAATCCTCAAAGTGCAAATCAGTAAGAAAG
Organism: Taxidea taxus jeffersonii; assembly: GCA_003697995.1. Classification (NCBI taxonomy): domain Eukaryota; kingdom Metazoa; phylum Chordata; class Mammalia; order Carnivora; family Mustelidae; genus Taxidea; species Taxidea taxus. The sequence continues at coordinate 41,252 of ML103134.1, forward strand.
TGTCCTAGAATTCTTACAAGTTTTATTTTTGTTCAGACCATTACATTGCCTCAGGAGAAAATGAAAGGGTTCCCCAAAGTTCTGAAAGCTATGTATTCCCATGTAAATGACTCAATAAACATGATCACGGCCTCCTTTTACACTTCCCAAACTCCAGGTCCTCTCACTGTGAAATCTTATTCTGACTTATGTGCCTTATCTCCTTGTCCTATTCCCTGCCCACCCCCCCGTCCCCATATATCTCTTGGGAAGAATATCACTTCCTGAGGTTGGAAAAGGGTAGCATAGAAATGATGCTGCTTTGAAAGTTATTGGCAAAGCACTTCCTAGGTTCAACTTAGCAAGGGAGGCTTTCCCACCTTCCTCCAGCGACACGCCATTGCCATTTCACACAGTGTACTTTCCACCCCAAATCTAGAGCACTGATCTATAAAGAAGAAAGGGAAAAGCAAGCTGTCTAAAGAGTCTTAATTCTTCTTCATGGAATAAAGCAACATGTTACTGTGGCTTTTGACCTCCAGGGGTTGGATTTTCCACATGGTTTATTGTAAAAGGTTTTATTGCACATTCACCTCACAGATCCCCCAACAATTTAATTGCCATAAAAATAGCTAACATATGTGGCAGGTTTTAAAAATGTCCATCCGCCAAATGGATTTGCTTCTCGTGTGGCCGCCCAGAGCTGGCAGCTTTTCCTCCACACACCTCACTAGGGTTCTAAGCGATAGGGTTAGAGAGTCACTCTGAGGAGCTGTAATAAATGTGGCTCTCGGGAGACAGGAGACAGACTCTATGCTTCTATGACCCTCTATGTCTAGAGACATGCCTTGATTGCCATTTTTCTTTTTCTATACTGGTGGGAGTTTTGCTTGCTTGTGTTTTTTTCTTTGGGAAGTGAGTTTTTAAAGAACATTCTCTGTGGGCCATCAAATTTTGTATGGTCCTTGATTCCGTGAACACAGAATGACCTAACAGGGCTCATGGCCACTGTCTCCATGGGCCAGTCCATCATATTCTCCCGAGTGTTCTTATCTACATGCCACACCATTACATACCTGTTAGAAACAGAGGGAAAGAGGGGGGCCTGAGTAACTCAATCAGTTAAGTGTTAGACTCTTGATTTTGGCTCAGGTCATGAACTCAGGGTCCTGAGATCAAGCCCCATGTGGAGCCCTGCAATGAGCATCGCGTTGGGCTCCACACTAAATGGTGAGTCTGCTGGAGATTCTCTCCCTCCCTCTCCTTTGCCTCTTCCCCTGCTATCTCTCTCTCAAAATAAATAAATCTTCAAAAAAAAAAAAAGAGGGAAAGAAATCTAGCATAATCTACTAGAAGCAATGTAATAATTTCCTTGGTAAGAAGTCACTGTCTTTACATCCCATTAGCTAGTAAAAACAATACTAAAAAAAACATATATGGATGTACTTCTCTTTACATAACAGATGTTACTTCTCAAAGTGAGGTTGCCTTCTGAGAAATATTTCAAGGCCTAGTTAATTAATGTCTCCTCCACAATTTCCAATAACCAGGTGTGATTTCTCCCTTGGCCTCTCTTTTGTTACTTGTCATAGATTCCCCTGGCTATTACTGGTGATCCAAAAAGCAGCCTCATAGAAGTCTGAGCACCATCCTGTTAACAGCAGTGCCCCATCCTTCTTCAGTAGTGGTGCCCGCTTTAGCTGCCTGTAACCTAGCCTGAAGAGGACACTGCCCATCAGAGGAATACCATTATCTATCTCTACGTGCCAGCAAGATTTCCCAAGCTCCAGGTACCAGAAGAAAGCTGGGGAAGGTCAAGCAAGCCCTCCTCCTGTCCTGTTCCCTCAGACCCTAGAATTATCACCTGGTTTAGGAGTCCCATCCAGGCCCAGTGAAGTCTCTCTTGGGCAGCTCTATCAGTTTCTGGTTTCAAATTTAATCCAAAGGACCACTGAAGGTCCTTCCTTTCTTTATCCTTCAACTGTCATTTTTGACCCCCTCTTCTCTCCCCTTTAGAAACAGAATAGAGAGTGGAACATTGCTTCAGGGGCTAGTAGGAGAATTCATCGGGTGGAGACTTGTATTTGTGTACCAAACATGTGGATAACTTTCCCTACCATGATAACTACCAAACATGTGGATAACACTTTGGCTGTAGCAAGATGGTCCATAGGAGATAGGCTGAATAAGAAGGCTTAAAAGTGAGAAGAATTTTAGAGTTTCTAGGAGCA
>ML103135.1:0-39456 GCA_003697995.1 Taxidea taxus jeffersonii
AATGTTTATAGCAGCAATGTCCACAATAGCCAAGTTATGGAAAGAACCTAGATGTCCATCAACAGATGAATGGATAAAGAAGAAGTGATATATATATACAATGGAATACTATGCAGCCATCAAAAGAAATGAAATCTTACCATTTGCGACGACATGGATGGAACTAGAGCGTATTATGCTTAGCGAAATAAGTCAACTGGAGAAAGACAACTATCACATGATCTCCCTGATATGAGGAAGTGGAGATGCAACGGGGGTGGGAGTTAAGGTGGTAGGAAAAGAAAAAATGAAACAAGATGGGATAGGGAGGGAGACAAACCAAAAGAGACTCTTAATGTCATAAAACAAACTGAGGGGGGTGGGGGGAAGAGGGGTTGGGAGAGGGTGGTGGGGTTACATTATATGTTTAAATAAAGCTTAAATAAAAAGAAAAAAATAAAACTATATGTTGGCTAACTGAACACAATAAATAAATAAACAAATAATTTAAATTAAAAAAATATTTTAAAAAAAGATGTAAGTCTTTATGATCTGAGGTTAAGCAAAGAGTTCATAGTCATGGCACCAAAAATGAATCTGCAGGAAAAAAATGTATTGAGAATTCTCAAGATTATTCAATTTAACATCATAATCCCTGAACTAAATTCATCAAATTATGGTATATAAATATTATGTTATGGTACAGAGACTTTTTTTTAAGATTTTAGTTATTCATTTGAGAGAGAGACAGAGAGAGCACAACCAGGGGGAGAGGCAGAGGGAGAAGAAGACTCCCTGCTGAGCCAGGAGCCCAACATGGGGCTGGATCCCAGGACCTAGAGATCATGACTTGAGACAAAGGTAGATGCCTAGCCATCTGAGCCACCCAGGTACTCAGGTATAGAGACATGTTAAATGACCGTATTGAACATATTTTTGTAGTGGCATACAAAATAGGATGTTTGTTGGTTTGGAAAAAAGATCATTTTTTTGTATGCTCTTATTCTAATTATGTTTAGAGCTTTCATAAGGACTGAATGTGGAATTTTATACAGTTCCTTTTTAGCATTTGCCAAATGTGATTTGCTATTATCATATTTTTTCTCCTACAATAAATTATGTTAAGGATTCTGGCATAGAAAATTATTATCTTATAACACTACTGTTATTCAACATTATTTTAGAGGGTTTTCCCCTAATGCTGTAAGACAAAATGCTCAGAACTAATATTAAAGAGCCAAAATTAATTTTACTTGAAGATTATAAGCTTGCATACACTTAGAAACACCCAATACCCCCCCAAAAAAACTCTACTAAAATTTATAAGGATTAAATAAAGTTGTAATAGAGAAGTACTTGTTACTGGTAGAAGTGTTTGTTTTTTAACATCCTGGGTGAAGTACAAACATGAAATGTGTTTTTATTTTTATTTAATTGTGGGCTTCAACAATGTTCTGTTGAAACTTACTTTCCTATCCCTTTCATTTGGGTAGTATCCATAGCTTTTTAGTCCCTTTCAGGAGCAAAAAGCTTAAAAAGGGACCAAAAAGCTTAAGCTGGTCTAGTTAGTGTTAAAATTACACAACAATAGATAACTGATCCATTTTTGTATCCCCTACACAATATTCAAAATATTCATTTTAAATGACTATATTCCATGACATACTATATATGTACGATAATTTAATGAAATGTTCCCTAGTTTGGGTACATTGGGGTTATTTCCAATGCCTGGCTATTAGAAATAATTCTTTAGTAAGTACCTTTTCAGTATATAGCTTCATTGTTAGAGTTATTTCCTTGGGATAAATTCCCAAATATGTATAAATGCTTTAACAATTTTTTGGCTTTATTCCACATTCATTTCTAAGAAGGCTATACCAATTACACTGCTATTAATTTAACAAATATTGGTTGAATATTTCTCTCCTATCATTGTGATTGGGTGGATTATTTCACTGTATCTTATCATCATCTTTATCTTGTTCATATTATCTATATAAAGAAATGTTAAATGTCCAGTGGTCAACAAGGCCTCCAACTTTAGTATCATGCCAATTATGTAATTCTTGCTCAGCAAATGTTTGAGTTAGGACTTGGCTAACAAACTTTCATGGGGAATGGGTTTGAATCTTTTATTACATTGTGGGCAGAGGAGTTTCTAAAGCTGATGATACTTTCAGTTGAACTTAATCAGATTTTTGTACTGGAGTCTAACAGTTGTTGGAGGATAACTTGGAAATAAAGGAACAGTACAAAGGAAAAGTGTCAAAAAAGTACTTCTCAGTGATGAGGGATATATGATAGTGAGCCCCAAAAGGAAATAAATAAATAACCCAGCAGAGGTTCCATTTTGGGATAAGATGGGGTAGGTATACTCCAGCATTTTGCACCCACTGAATGCAGCTATAATCTGTACAGAGGCATGAAGCAGCTATTTAAGGACCATGAAAAGTAAACACCAGTAAATAGATAGGGGAAGAAGACCAGAATTCAAGTGTCATTGAACTTGCAGTGATTTTCCATTTTATTTTCCTCTAGTACTCCAGCACAGACTTGAGTTTCAGGCTAAAAGCTGGGTATGGGCATACGTATGGACAAAGAGCTCTAGAAGAAGCCCCTAGTTTTGGCTTGTAAAGTAGAAAAGGAGTTTCCTAACAGTCAGAGAGAGCTAGAAACTCTCCGTTTTTGTTCTTTTTTCCATTTTCCCACACTCCAGCTTCAAATGATCTGGTGTCAGTAGTGGCACCAGCAGAAACATCAATGAGGGCCCACAAGAGCCCACAACTCTGAAAGAAAGGACTTTTCTGACTTACTGGAGGAATTGTGATCCCAAGTGTGAGGCTTGAACCCCTATTGCTTCTTTTCTGTCTGTCTTCCTGCTGCCTGACCCCAGACAAGGGTACCCCTGGGGGAATGTTGTGGCAGAGCAAGATAAAGTGCCAGGTTTCTGTCTGGAGGACTGAAATGGGGGAGCCCTTAGGAGAACAGAAAGTACTAAGGAGGTCACAGATGGATTAGAGCTCTACAAAGGAACCACATAATTTGGTTATGATTCTTGAGTTCAGCCACAAGCTGTACATGCATGAATATGACCCTTAAAGTATATTATAGACCTTGAGAATTGAACTAACTATAACATTTTCTCAAGGGGTTTTCAATGTATATAGATATAATGCATAAGACAACTACCACATAAAGAGGAAAATCTATTGAGTGGTAAGGAGTTCTATTTCACTGAAAGTGGTAAATATTGATTCTAAGTGAAGTGTGAAAAATTAAGTATGTATATTATAATCCTAGAGCAGCCTCTACAATATCTAAGCAAAGCTATAGTCAAAATAGATAAATTTAAATGGTGTATTAAATAATGTTCAAATAACCCAAAAGAAGGCAAGAAATGAGGAAAAGAGGAATGAAAAACAGAAGGAATGAACAAAAAAATGATAGATCTAAATCCAACATTCCAATAATGATATTGAACATACATGGTCTAAACATATCAATTAAAAGTGAAAGATATTGTCAGAGTAAATAGGAAAAACAAACAATGTACACAGCTATATGCTGTCTGCAAGGAACTCCCTACAAACATAATGATATAGGTAGGTTATAAATAAAAGGATGGAATAAGGTATTTCATGTAAACATTAAAAGAAAGAAGGAGTGTCTCTATTACTATCAAATAAGGTAGGCTTTAAAGAAAGAACTTACTGAGGACACAGAGGGATATTATATAATGATCAAAGGTAGATTCATCAGGAAGATGTAATAATTCTAAATGTGCACACACCAAATAACTGTGCATCAAAATACCCGTTAGCAAAAACAGAACAGAAAGGACAAATAGACACAACTATAGTAGTAGACTCCACTACTCCTCTCTTAGTCACTGATAAAACTAGTAGGATGAAAAATCACCAAGGATGGAGAAGAATTGACAAACACTTAAACAACTGGGTCTAATAAATATTTATACAACACTCCCATACAATGTTCTTTCCTTGTGCACAAGGAACATTCATACAGGTACACCAAATCCTGAGTTACACCATAAACTTAACAAATGTTAGAAAATAATTGAAATCCTACAAAATTGGTGTCATTCCAGGGTGACTGTGGGCTTCCCCACAGATATGTTCCCAAGAAGCACCATCAGAGGCTTCACACTGTAGAAAGGGAGGAAAGAGAGGGAAATAAGCTTCACTAAAATAATCCAGCCAGTCATGAAACGTAAAAAATCTAATGATGATAGCAGTTCCTGGAGAGGAGAAACCAATACCCAGAATTGCAGCAATATATTATCTAAAATGTCCAGCAAAAAAATTACAAAACATGCTAAAAACAATAAAGTACAACCCATATACTAGAAAAAAATCAGGCAATAGAAACTATCCAAGAGAGACCAGAAGTCAGATTTAAGAGAAATAGACATCAAATTAGCCATTTTAAATATGTTCAAGAACTGAAGGAAGCTATGACTAAAGAAATAAAGGAATGTGTGATGACAACGTTGCAGTGAATAAAAAATATCAATCAAGAGATAGAAATCCATTTGGCAATTCCATAACTAAAAGGTATAATAATTGAAATGAAAAACGCAGCAGAGGGACTTGACAGTATCTTTGAACTGGCAGAAGAAAGGATGAGCGCACTTGAAGATAGACTGGTAGAGATTATGCAATCTGAAGAAGAACAAGATAAAAAGAATGAAGAAAAATAAATGTCTCAAAAAAATGTAGTACACCAACATACATGTAATGGAAGGACCAGAAGTAAAAGAGATAGAGAAAGGAGGAGGAAAAAAATACTCAAATAACTAATTTTGAAAAACTTCCCAAATTTATTGAAAAATATTGATCTACACATTGAGGATGTTCAACAAATCCAAGTAGGATGAATAAAAAGAGATCCACAAATATACAAATCAGAGTAAAAGTGCTGAGAGCTAAAGAAAGGAGGAAACCTTAAAAGCAACACAGAAAAAATAAAAAAGGATTCATTACTTACAAGAGAATCAATAAGATTAATAGCTAACTTCCCATTAGAAACACGGAAGTCAGAACACAGTAGGATAACATGCTCGAAGTGCTCAAACAAAACAAAACAGTCAACCAAGAATCCTATGGTAGCAAAGCATTTTTTCCAAATAGGCAAATGAAAGTATTATCAGATTAAGAACTGAGCAAATTTGTTGTTAGTAGATCACCTTACAAAAAATATTTATGATAGTTCTTCATGCCAGATGCAAGTGACCACGGACACAGTAACTTATCCAAACAAACAAAAAGTGTCAATAAAGGTTAGTATATAATTGTAAAAGATAACACAACTGAAAATTTTAAGGAAGCCTAAGAAAGTAGAAAGAAATTCTGTTCATGGATGGAAAATTTAATGGCAATACTTCTGAAAGTGATCCACAGATTCAGTGTCATCCCTAACAAAATTACAAGGAGTGTTCTTGCAGATATGGAAAATCTGATCTTAAAATTCATATGGAATTGCAAGAGACCCAGAATAACCAATATGATCTTTGGAGGGGAAGAATTTTGTGAAATCTCACTTTATTACTTAAAAACTTAGTACAGACCAACAGTAATGAAAACAATGTGTGGCACTGGCATACAGGCAGATATATTGATCAACATAATAGAATTATGAGTCTAGAAATAAATCCATACCTCTATAGTCAACTGATTTTCAACAAGGGTGCCATGACCATTGAATAGGGAAAAATCAGAGTCTTCAGCAAATGGTTCTGGGACAACTGGATATCCACATGCAAAAGAATGAAGTTGGATCCTTCACACCATATATGAAAGCTAATTCAAAATGGATCAAAGATCTAAATTTAAGAGGTCTATAAAATTCTTAATAGAAAGCATAGTGGCAAACTGTGTGACCTTAGACTTGGCAGTAGTTTCTTAAATATGATACCAAAATCACAGACAAAAAAGAAAAATAGATAAATCAGACTTTGTCACAATTTAAAACTTTTATATATCAGAGATAACTCAAATATTTTCAAATATATCTGATGAGGAACTTGTATCCAGAATGCTTACAATTTAACAACCAAAAGAGAAACAACCTAATTTTAAAAATGAACAAAGGGGGTACCTGCCTGGCTCAGTTGGTAGAGCATGTGACTCTTGATCTCAGAGTCCTGAGTTCAAGCCCCACGTTGGGTGCAGAGATTACTTAAAAATAAAATCTTAATGTGCTGTGGTGAGTGCTGTGAATTGTGTAAGACTGATAATTCACAGACCTGTACCCCTGAAACAAATATACATTATATATTAATAAAAAATAAAACTAAAATCTTAAAAAATAAAAATAAGTGCTTGAACAGGCATCTCTCTAAAGAAGATGTACAAGTGTCATCAAGCACATGAAAATACATTCAACATCAATAATCATCAGGGAAATGCAAATCAAAACCACAGTGAGATACCACTTCACACTTGCTTAAGACAGCTATAATTAAAAAGTCAGATAGTGGGGCGCCTGGATGTCCCAGTGGGTTAAAGCCCCTGCCTTTGGCTCGGGTCATGATCTCAGGGTCCTGGGATCAAGCCCCACATTGGGCTCTCTGCTCAGCAGGGAGCCTGCTTCCTCCTCCCTCTCTCTCTCTCTGCCTGCCTCTCTGCCTACTTGTGATCTTGGTCTGTCAAATAAATTAAAAAAAATTTTTTAAATAAATTTTTAAAAAGTCAGATAGTAAGTATTGATGAGAACATGAAGAATCAGAACTCTCATTCACTGCTGAAGGGAATGTAAAATAGAGTAGCCACTCTGAAAAACAGTCTGGCAGTTCCTCAAAAGATTAAACACAGAATTACATATGATCCAACAATCTTACTCCTAGGTATATACCCAAGAGAAACAAAAACACATAGCCACACAGACATGTACACACACACACACGTACACTAACATGCGCAGTAACATGATTCACAATTGCAAAAATCTGGATACAACCCAAATATCAGTCAACCAATGAAAAGGAGGTTGCATTTGGAAGTGTGATAGTCTAACACTGTAAACGTGAGATCTTGACAGGCTTATGTTGGATATGGAGCCTATCACCTGCTGGAAGTTTCCCAAGGCAGTGTCTCTGGGCTTTAAAATAAAAAGAGGGAAAAAAAGAAAAGAAAAGCCCTACAATTACAGGAATTAGCCAATATGACTTGTTCAAGAGCTATTTAACCACCTGCATTATGCCATATATAACAGCGACAGGAAACGATTTCTAAGACTTTACGTGGCTCAGTATCAGAGACAATCTGAAGGAGCATTAGGAATTTCCTCTCAAGATAATCCCCTCTCACTGCCTTCTGAATTTAATGCTTTTCTCTTTCTGGACAAATTCTGCACATTATCATCACCCCATCTCTTATATTTGCACAGTGCATTACCATTGATAAAATGCTCTTGCATACATGACTTCTCATCTTCAAAGCACATTGCTCTCTGTCCTTTGGATGGGGTCTAAAGAAGCCTTCAGAAGTGGGAATGCCAAGTGGGTGATGGGTTTCAAGAGACCGGAAGAGGACTGAGAATTGGCAGGTCTGAACATTTAGGTCCAGGATGCAGGGAGACCAAATTAACTTTTTTCTTTTTTTCTTCTTTTTTTCCCAATATGTATTTATATTTTTATTCATATCAATATCTGTACACACACACTCACAGATATGGACATATTTATATATGTATTCACACACCTATCTACCCAAATCTCCCTACATTTCATTTTTTTATGTTAGTTACCATACAGCACTTTAGTTTTTGATGTAGTGTTCCACGATTCATTGTTTGCATATAACACCCAGTACTCCTTGCAAAACATGCCCTCCTTAATACCGATCACTGGGTTAATCCATCCTGCCATCCCCTCCCCCCTGAAACCCTCAGTTTGTTTCCTGGAGTCTATAGTCTTCATGATTCCTCTTGCCCTCTGACTCTCCCCACCTTTATTTTTCCCTTCATACTCCTAATGTCCTCTGTGCTATTCCTTATGTTCCACATATAAGTGAAACCATAAGATAATTGTCTTTCTCTGCTTGAATAATTTCACTTGCATAATCCCCTCCAGTTCCATCCATGTCAATGCAAATGGTGAGTATTCATCTTTTCTGGTGGCTGAGTGATATTTCATTATATATATGGACCCCATATTCTTTATCCATTCATCTGCTGAAGGGCATCTTGGCTCCTTCCATAGTTTGGCTATTGTGGACATTGCTGCTATGAACATTGGAGTGCATGTGCCCCTTCTTTTCACTACATCTGTATCTTTGGAGAAATAGAAACAATTATCAGAAATTACTATCAACAACCGTATGCCAATAAATTAAGCAGCCTGGAAGAAATGGACGCCTTCCTGGGAACATGTAAACTATCAAGACTGAAACAGGAAGAAATTGACAACCTGAATAGACCAATAACCCGGAACAAAATTGAAGCAGTGATCAAAAACCTCCCAAAAAAAAGAGTCCAGGGCCTGATGGATTCCCAGGGGAATTCTACCATAAAAAGAAATTCTTCTTCAATAAAGAAGTAATACTTATTATCCTGAAGTGAAGTTCTTCTTCAATAAAGAAGTAATACTTATTATCCTGAAGTTGTTTCAAAAAATAGAAATAGAAGGAAAACTTCCAAACTCATTCTATGAGGCCAGCATTACCTTGATCCACAAACCAGGCAAAGACCCTATCCAAAAGGAAAATTACAGACCAATATCCCTGATGAATATTAATGCAAAAATTCTCAACAAAGTCCTAGCCAATAGGATCCAACAGCACATTAAAAGGATTATTCACCACAACCAGGTGGGATTTATTCCTGGGATGAAAGGGTGGTTCAACACTTGCAAATCAACCAATGTGATAGAACACATTAATAAGAGAAGAGACAAGAAACATATGATCCTCTCTATGGATGCAGCATTTGACCAAATATAGCAGTCTTTCCTGATTAAAACTCTTCAGAGTGTAGGGACAGAGGGAACATTTCTCAAATTCATAAAAACCATTTATAAAAAGCCCACAGGGAACATCATTCTCAATGGAGAAAAGCTGAGAGCTTTTTCCTTAAGATCAGGAACACTATAAGAATGCCCACGCTCACCAGTCTTATTCAATATAGTACTAGCATCAGCAACCAGACAACAGCAACAATAAAAATGTATTCACATTGGCAAAGAAGTCATACCCTCCCTCTTCAGAGATGACATGTACTAAATGTGAAAAATCCAGAAGACTCCACCCCTAAATTACTAGAACTCATACAGCAATTCAATAATGTGGCAGGATACAAAATCAATGCACAAAAATCATTTGCTTTTCTATATACTAACAATTTAACTGTAGAAAGAGAAATTAGGGAATCGATTCTATTTACAATAACATCAAAAACCATAAGATGCTTTGGAATAAACCTAACCAAAGAGGTAACAGATCTATACTCTAGAAACTATAGAACAATTATGAAATAAATTGAAGAAGACACAAAAAGATGGAAAAACATTCCATGCTCATGGATTGGAAGAATAAACATTGTTAAAATGTCTATGCTGCCCAGAGCAATATATACTTTCAACACCATCCTGATCAAAATACCAATGACATTTTTCAAAGAACTGAAACAAACAGTCCTAAAATTTGTATGAAACAAGAAAGACCACGAATTGCCAAGGAAATGTTGAAAAAGAAAAACTAAAGCTAGGGGCATGGTATTGCCTGATTTCAAGCTATATTACAAAGCTATGGTCATGAGATAGCATAGTACTGGAACAAAGACAGACACATAGATCAATGGAACAGACTAGAGAGCCCAGATATGGACCCTCAAATCTATGGTCACCTAATCTTTGACAAAGAAGGAAAAAATATGCAATGGAAAAAAGACAGTCTCTTCAATAAATGGTGCTGGGAAAATTGAACAGATATATACAGAAGAATGAAACTCGACCATTCTCTTACACCATACACAAAGATAAACTCAAAATGGATGAAAGACCTCAATGTGAGACAATTATCCATCAAAATTCTAGAGGAGAACATAGCCAGTTACCTCTTTGACATAGGCCACAGCAACTTCTTTCATGACACGTCTCCAAAGGCAAGGAAAGCAAAAGCGAAAATGAACTTTTGGGACTTCATCAAGATAAAAAGCTTCTGCACAACAAAGAAAACAGTCAACAAAATGAAGAGCCAAACCACAGAATGGGAGAAGATACTTGCAAATGCCACTGCAGATAAAGGGCTGGTATTCAAGATCTATAAAGAACCTCTCAAACTCAACATCCAAAAAACAAATAATCAAGTCAAAAAAATAAACAAATAAATAAATAAATGGGCAGAAGACATGAACAGACACTTCTCCAAGGAAGACACTAGAATGGCAAAAATTAACAAGTTAGGAAACAACAAATGTTGGAGAGGATGTGGAGAAAGGGGAACCGTCTTACACTGTTGTTGGGATTGCAAGCTGGTGCAACCACTCTGGAAAATAGTGTGGAGGTTCCTGAAAAAGTTAAAAATAGAGCTATCCTGTGACCCAGCAATTGCACTACTAGGTATTTACCCCAAAGATACAGCAATGTTTTTTCTACAACAATGTTCCTTAGTCATTACTTTTTACCCCCATTCTTCCTGCCAGCATCTGCCCGTTCTGGTGTCTTTGGAGCTACACATCCCTGCCTGGTTCTCAGCCATTGCCATGTTGCCAGCAAGCATGGGTTGATGGTCCACATGCTCCTTGTCCTCCCCACTGAGGACACCATCAAATCTGCATGTGTCTCAGGAAACCTGGCAGGACACCTCAGAACACTTCCATAAGTCTACCTAACTGCTGAAAAGCCTCACTGGTAACCTACCTGCAGGGAGCCTGTTTTGCTCTGCCCTGCCTTGAGGTTCCCAGTCTTCATGGGGCGTCACAGGTTTATGTAGAAGCTCAAAGTCTGAGCATTGGCTGCTATCATTCTCCACATTCCTGCCACAGCAGTCTTTCCCTGGAGGGGCCCAGGGGAGGGGGTGTGTTCAAGTGTATGTGTATGTGTGTGTGCATGCCCATATCTGTGCCAGCAGGGCACACCCTCTGGGGCCAGGACAAAGTCATACTTGTCCTCAGACTCAGCATATTCTACCCTCAGGGAGGTTCCTCAGCACACCAAACCCTTTCCAGGAACAAAATGCTATTTATTAAGCACTTTGCCAAGCACGGAGTAAAATTCTGTCTGCATGATAATTCCTTTCGTCCTCACAATAAAATCAATTACAGTTGATTTTAATTTTAATTTTTAATTTTAATTTTAAAATTAAATTTTTTATTTTAATTTTAAATTTTAAATTTTTTAATTTTAATTTTAAAAAATTTTAATTTTTTAATTCCTCAATTACAGTTGAGGAAACTGAGTCATAGAGAGATCATGTAGCCTTCCCCAGGCCCCACAGCTAATGAGTAGTGAGACTGAGTCAAGACCAGGTATTTCCAGGCCTTGTTCATGGTCACGCTGGCTCTGCTCCTTCACATGAAACAGCAACTTGGGCAAAGCCCACTCTTAGCCAGCCTGAATTGGGCTTGGCTAAGTGGCACGCAATTGTGATGGGTGCCGTGTGTCCACCCTGACCCTCCATCAGGCCAAGGTGCATGCTTGCCCAGCCATCTGAAAGCTGGCTAGCAGCTTTCACCCACATTCACACCCTTCCCAAAATTGGCAATGGTGGGCATACCAAGCCCAGCCCCTATGCTTTTACCCAGCCCCTATGCAAAGACCCCATGGGACTGGCTGAGGACTTTGTCAACAATGTGGAATGCCAATCGCCCCCGCTGGCCATCCTACTCCTCAAGGGGCTGTACCTAAGAGCACATCTCCAGCTCAGGGTCTGTGTCCTAGGTATCCCCCAAAGACAGTGGTCCTGCAAGCAGATGATCCCTCTTTGAGGGTTTCTGCGGAATAGGCCATCTGTCCCAGGTGCCTGCAGTTCTTTATAGATCTTAGATACCAGCCCTTTATCTATAGTGTCCTGGATCTGGGAAGATGGCTCATCAGCTAGTTCTGCTGGGAGCTTAAGGGGCTTAAGCTCTTCCTATCCCACCAAGGAGGCTGATGGGTGCCATGCCTCTCAGGATGTGTTCTGCAGATTCTACTCCCCACACCTTAGACAGCAGGCAGCACCTGACCTTAAATTTGGAATGAATCCCCAAGGATTGCAGGCTCACAGCCCATGAGGGAGGAATGTGGAGGAGGTCAAGAGGCCTCCCCTAAAAATGTCTGGGGCCAGGACAATGAGCCTGCTGGGCCCAAGATTTATATTGGAGACCTGTGGTTGGCACAGATGAGTGAAGTGAATTTGGGCAATGGTTCACCCTCCCCCTTTGCCACCCTTTCACAAGGGATGAGGGGTTGTGAAAGGAGCATGTGCTCTGGGAGTCTTACTGCAAGGGCATGGGGCCATTCTTCTCCCTCCTCCCTTCTCCCCCTCCCCCTCAATTAGGCCTCAATTAGGAGGAGAAAACACAGAAACAAGTAATCTGTCCCAGGGACTTGGATCCAGACAGTCATAGATAAGCTGAGACACATGACCTCCAGCAGCCCTGAAGGACTCCTAAGTTAAGTCTGTGCCACATGATGGAAAATATTATTCAGCTGAGACTTTAAATAGCTGGTGCATCTGGGGCTGAAAGATGGCCAGCAGAGGCGGCCAGGGCAGCCAGCCCCCAAATGTGGGGGCCTGAGAAGGTTGCTGAATCACCCCACAGTCTCCCAGCATACCAGGGCCCTAGGAGTGCCCCTCGGGACCAGCTGGCTTTGCTCAGAGCTTCCCAAGAAGACACAGCTGTGCCTGCCTCTCATGCATCCTCAGCAATGGTTGGGTTACAAACAAGCTTTATTCATGCCGCTATCCTGCTATCCTGAAAGTCAGGGTGCATCAGAATAATGTGCAATGCTGTCAGACCACAGATTGCCAGGTTTCACCCCAGTTTCCTGACTCAATGGGTCTGGGTGGGGCCTGGGAATTCCCATTTCTCACAGGCTCCTAGGACAGACATCCTGCTGCTTCTGCCCATGTTCTGCACTTGAGGCCAGAGGTTTTCAGCCTTGGCTTTATGTTTGAACAGGCCAGGGAGATTTAACAATTCCATTGGGGTGGGGGGCACACCCTAGATGAATCAAACCTGATTTTATGGGGGTTGGAGCCATATTTTTTAAAGCTCCTCAGATTATCGTAATGTAAAGCCCAAGTTGAACCCACTGCTCCAGGAGTTGAGATGACACTTTGGAGAAAACCAGCACCAGGCAGTGCAACATGGTGACTAGTGGAGGGGTAGAGAAAATGGGCCTCACTAACATCTCCAAGAGCCACTGAATCCCAACTAGAAGTAGCAGCCCTGAGATCCAGAAGTTTCCTGGGCAAAGCTTGAAGTCAGAGGCCTGCTAAAGAAGACCACATTTGTATTCTTGACTCCTTACAATGGGGACCAGCAAGCAGCACTGGGAGCCTTGAGAAAGGCAGCATCTCAGACCCCACCGCAAAGTTAACCAATCCAAATCTATGCTTGAACAATATCCCCTGGTGATTCATGTGCACTTCAAAGTTTGAGAAGCACTGATCTGTGGTGAGGCCTCAGTTGGGGCTGGGAGGCAAAACCAGCTCAAATGCAAGGTTGCCTCCAAGGGCCATATCATGAGCTCCCCAAGTCCAGAAAGCCCTGGAAAGCAGGGGTGCTCCCATTTTATACACAAATCACCTGGCAAGCTGTGTGTTTTATACATAAAATCACCCAAGGAAACCCCCAAGTTTCCCTCTCTCTATCCAATGACCTGGCTGAACCCTGAAACCTGAGACCATCATGTCCACCGCACCTGGATGGAGTTACAGCCTGGTCCTAGCCAGAGCATAGCACAGAGGTCTTGAGCATGGCCTATACACTAGATGACCCAAGTGGCTTTAAAATCTCTGGACTAATCAAAACCACAGTGAGATACCACCTCACACCAGTCAGAATGGCTAAAATTAACAAGTCAGGAAACGACAGATGTTGGCAAGGATGCAAAGAAAGGGGAACCCTCCTACACTGTTGGTGGGAATGCAAGCTGGTGCAGTCACTCTGGAAAACAATATGGAGGTTCCTCAAAAAGTTGAAAATAGAGCTACCCTACAACCCAGCAATCGCACTACTGGGTATTTACCCTAAAGATAAAAATGTAGTGATCCAAAGGGGCACATGCACCCCGATGTTTATAGCAGCAATGTCCACAATAGCCAAACTATGGAAAGAATCTAGATGTCTATTAACAGATGAATGGATAAAGAAGATGTGATACACACACACACACACACCAGAATACTATGCAGCCATCAAAAGAAATGAAATCTTGCCATTTGCAATGACATGGATGGAACTGGAGGGTATTATGCTGAGTGAAATAAGTCAATCAGAGAAAGACAATTATCATATGATCTCCCTGATATGAGGAATTTCAGAGTCAGGGCGGGGAGGTTATGGGTGGGCAGCAGGGAAAAAATGAGACAAGATAGAACTGGGGAGGGAGACAAACCATAAGAGACTCTTCATCTCAGGAAACAAACTGAGGGTTACTGGTGATAGGGGGTAGGAATGGGGTGTCTGGGTGATGGACATTGGGGAGGGTGTGTGCTATGGTGAGCACTGTGAATTGTGTAAGACTGATGATTCACAGACCTGTACGTCTGAACCAAATAATATATTTTATTTTTTTATAAAGATTTTTATTTATGTATTTGACAGACAGAGATCACAAGTAGGCAGAGAAGCAGGCAAAGAGAGAGGAGGAAGCAGGCTCCCTGCTGAGCAGAGATTCCCAATTCGGGGCTCGATCCCAGGACCCTGAGATCATGACCTGAGCCGAAGGCAGAGGCTTTAACCCACTGAGCTACCCAGGCACCCCCCAAATAATATATTTTAATAAAATAAAAATTAATTAATAAAATAAAATCTCTTGACGGCCCAGGGTACACCCAGACCAATTACATCAAAAGTTCTGGGGAAGGGTCCAGGTGTCAGGACTTTAAAACTCCCCAGGCAATTTTGGTTGGAACCAGGAAGAGCCCTACAGTAATCTTCCATATTCTCTCCTCTGACCTACCTCTCACAGCCTTTGATTCCCTGCCTGCCCATCCTTCACCTCTGCCACGAAGCTGGACCCTGGATTCTCCTGTTGGAAAGATACTTGAGCTTCTTGTCAGAGAGGGAATGGTATTTTGCACACAAAACAAATTTGGCTATCTTTGCTGAGCCTGCAAAACTGTAAGCAAGCTACAACCCTCCAATTGTTTTAGTTTTATCTAATTTTTCAGCAAAATACACATAAGTTCAAACAGCTGCTGCTATCAGAGCATAGCTGGGACACCCTCAGAGGCCACCAGGCCACCAGCGCCAAGAAGACCAAGGCCAGAACAAATTCCTGAATGCACGTAAGCATCCTGGTTGTCAGTGCAAGAACTCACTTTTATGTTGCACCTTGCATTCTTCTAAAAGTCACTAAGAATAAAGATTTGAAGGGAATTGTTCCATTCCAATGCATATCCTATTCAAATGTCCTTGGATCTCACCAACAAACTTCTGTGCAGTGAGCTAGGCCATATTATGATTTCCATCTGTTGTGAGCTGAATACTGACCTCAGTCCTATTCCCAGCTCCTAACCCTGCAACCTGCAGAGATGAGTTTATAAGGCAAATGGTGCAATTAAATTAGGGATATTGAGAGGAATCACCTAATCTGGATTATGCTGGTGGGTCCTACATGCAATCATATGTATCTTTATAAGAGAGAAAGACAGATATTGGAGTGATGAGGCCACAAGCCACCACTGGAAGCTGGAGGAGGCAAAGAGCATGTTAGAGGTCCTTGGAGAGAGTGTGGTATCCCCAGCACCTTAGCCCTATGAAACTGAATTCAGACTCTGGAACCCAGAACTGTGAGCAAATACATTTATTTTGTTTAAAGCCATTAGTGTGTGGTAATTTTTTATAGCAGCCACAGGAAGCGAACACAGTCCCTTGTCTCCAAATTCATGGTGTATTCCACCAACATTCCGAGGATGCCAGCCATGGATAAAGTCACTGGGATCCAGGAAGAAATCAGCCAGACACAATCCCTCTTCCATGGGATGATTATCCCAGGGAGGTAGGCAGCAGCAAGCATTCTCACAAGGTGGAAGTCAAGGGAGAGGCTGGCAAGTGCTATGAAGGAAATCAAGCAGGGACAGAAGAGAAAGTGCCCAGGGGCAGGGCTGCCGAAGGGTCAGAGGAAGTAAGGCAGGTGACATTGTATATGGTCACCAGATGTGGTCACTCTAGGGATATGACGTGTGAGCTCAGACCCAAATAGGACAAAGAATCCAGGCATGGAAAGATGAGCTCAGGAGGACCCAGGCAGAAGTGACAGCACTGTGGAGCCCCAAGGCAAGCAGGAGCCTGGCATGCTGGAGAGAAAACCACAGGCACATCAGCAAGGACCTAGTGGGGAGGTGAGGGCAGGAGGTTGGTTGGAGACCAAGTAGGAGTGGTATTTGGTTCTAGGGGCACGGGATCCAGCAAGCAGTGGGTCAGAAGTGCCCTGCAGTACTTAACACCCTGAATTTGTTCCACACACAGAGCAGGAGGAACAAGAAAGGAACAGCCACGACATGCCCAGGTCCAAGGGATTCTTCTGTAGGAAAAAGAAGTGAGAACTTAGGGTCAGTGTCAGGATTCTTGGCACAGAAGCCAGCTGTTTCCATAGATCTGTCCCAGGCCATCTGCTAACTTATGTTACCGAAACTCGTCATTCAGGTACTGACATGGTGGGTCTCTCATAAAGAATATGTGTTTTTCTAAAAGCCACATATGATCCTGAGTTGGGTCCTGAATCCACTTGTTAGAAAGGGCATCCACTGAGACAATTAGCAGAATTTAAATAAAGTGTCTGGATTAGATGATTAAAAAAAAAAAGAACGTGTGTTTTTCTAATGCGCTCCCATGTCTTGCTGACGCTGCTGGCCCCACGGACATACGGTGAGAGCCACTGATAAGCAGGATGTCAGATAAGGAAGGGCTGGCACTGGAGCCGGTTGGAACTCTGGGCAACTGAATGCCTTCCCCACTGTTTCATGAGTATATAAAATTCGGGGCATGCAGTAGATGGCAGTTTCCTGGGAGCAGTTGTCCTTCTGTCCATGCACAGCCCATTGTGCCCAGCCTACTGCTGCTTCTCTGCAGTGATTTCTTTGACTTCATTTCCAGGCCACGGTGAACTAATGCTTTTGTAAAATACAAAGTCATAGGCTTGGACATTGCAGCAATGTTTAAGTGCCACGAAGGTTTCTACCTGCTCACCTTGTCAACAATGGGTACCAAAGAGCTCATGGCCTGGCACCAGCCCCTGTGCCACTTTGAGCAGTCCCACCCTAGAGCCCCCATGTCCTCAAGAGGTCTTCCCACATCTGCCCTGAGCACAGCCCAGTGCCTGGCTCTAGCCGGGCACAAGGGAGGAGTGGAGTGGACATTTTCTCCAGGACTGCTCTCTGAAAGGAAATGTGAACCTGCTGGAAAAGGACAAGGCAGAGTTGCCACCTTATGTCTTTTCACATAAAGGCAAGGGGTGGAGGGTAGGCAGAGGCAGACACCACCCCTCCATCCCTAAGCCCAGTCTTCAGGACATCGTTCCCCCATGGCTAGGACAGATGCTTCTGGAGGCAGCAGGAGGCACTGGGGCTCAAGAGAGGAGCCCTGACAAGACCCACCTGAGTCATATCTCCAACACAATGGCCACAAGGTGTGTCTACATCCCACAGCAGAGTCAGGCCTGCTGGGCCAGGAGCTGCGACCCTCCAAGGACCCCCAAATCTGTCTGGGACTTGGGAATGCTTCTCTTCTGGACTTCTCCTACCTGCTCCCTCCCTAGGCCACTTGGGGCACTCACTGATCCCTCACCTTCAGGGAAGTCTGAAGCCCCAGTCCTGGCATCTTTGGCAATGCTGGGTGAGCCCCGGCAAAAGCACAGGAGCCAGGACTGTGATGGAGACATCACAGGAAGTTGAGCTGAGCACCTTGCTGGGAGACCCCTGAGGCCATCCACCCCTCACTGATCACTGCTCCAAGGGCAGGGCTGTGTCTGGAAGCTGGAGCCACGGGGAATGCACTAAGCAGGGAGAAACAGAAAACAAAGTCAGCTGAGACCAGCAGAAGGATGATTGCTCCTCCAGGGAAGGAAGAGAGCCTTGTCTATTTTGCTTTGATTCTCATTGAATATATGTCCAAACAATAAATCAATTCCTGACTTTTATTGGCCCGGACAATATTGTGATTTTTCACTTGGGCCTTTCCCTGGCCCTCAGCATTTCTCCAGTACTCTCTGAATACCAATTTAAATGCAAAGCATGGAGGGGCTATAAACCAAAATACGTCCCACTCTCTAGGCACTTAGGGTCCTGTGGGTTGTATCAGTTAGCTATGACTGCATAACAAATAGCCCCAAGCTCAGAGACGTACAAACCACAATGATTTGGCTTAAAAATACTCATGATGCTGGGGTGCCTGGGTGGCTCAGTGGGTTAAACCTCTGCCTTCGGCTCAGGTCATGATCTCAGGGTCCTGGGATCGAGCCCCACATCAAGGATCTCTGCTTGGCAGGAAGCCTGTTTCCCCCTCTCTCTCTGCCTGCTGCTCTGCCTGCTTGTGATCTCTCTCTCTCTCTCTGTCAAAGAAATAAATAAAATCTTTTTTAAAAATACTCATAATGCTATGGGCGAAGAATTCAGGAAGGGCTCTGTGGGGACAGCTGACCCCTTCTCTGTGTGGCACCAGCCCCAGGCCAGCTGCTCCAGCTCACCTGTGTCTGAGCCCTTAGCTGGAATGGCTCACATCTGAGCCTGGGTTCTCTTCTCTGTGGCCTCTCTTTTGATATTGGTGTCTCATCCAAGGCCTTTCTCTCCAGCTAGATAGTGTAGACTTCTTCCTATGTGGCTGGATTCCAAAAGAGAAGCAAACATTTTTAAAAAATGACTGAGGCTGGATCCCATTTCCAGCCAGTCTGCTTTACTTGATGTCAAATGCAGCCCAGGCATCGGGCATTTCAGTCTCTCCAGGTACTTCTGTGCTGAGGGGCTAAGGACCCTAGCTCTGGCCCCTCACGCTTCCAAGTGTGGTTCATGCTCCAGCAGCAAAGTCTTCTGGGAGTTGGTTGTAAATGCAGAATCTCAAGCGCCTCACAGCAGGTGTTTTGATGTGAGCGGAACCAGGACTGTCACTGAATGTGGCAAATTCAGCCAGAGCCATGCTGGAGCTGTTGCTTACGTGCTTCTCTTTGCCACAGGTGTTCTGGACGAGACGCCTTCAGGTGATCCTGCAGAAAGGTGTTCCCAGGGGCCATTGGGAGAAATGAAGATGGGAAGAAAGAGGCCTGTTCATTGGAACTTCAGGAAGGTGAGAGGACAGAGGAAGGCAGATAATTTATGCTGGAAGCAGGTAAGGCAGTTGGCAAGGAGACTTAAGGTGCTTCTAGCTTCCTATTGGTGTCAGATTAATGCCTTTATTTCTGTGAAGCAGACACAGTGTGTTCCAAAGTCCTGGCCCTCCACTTCATTCCCAGGCAGCTGGGGATTTCTGCAGAAAAGTCACAAACCCTTGCAGATAGAAGCCTGCTGGATTCTTCCTTCACCTTCACTCCAATTTGATACCCCCCAGTGTCCAGTCATGGCTCTCTCTGCTGCACACCCATGCTCCCCACCCACCCCCACCCCCGCCCAGCCCTCAATATTTCTCTCCTGCTCCTGTGAGAGCTCCCTCTCATCTCTCTGTCTCAAGTCCTCCAACCCAGCTTGCAAGCCCTGGACAATGTCACCCCATCACAACTCTGAATCAGGGACAGAATGAAGCTCAGTCTCCTTAGGGTGGCACTCCAGACCTGCCATAACCTGTTCTTCCTCCTCCCCAGTCTAACCCCCACCAGCCTTCTCCTCCCCCATTGCAGGTGCTTGCAGCTCCCTCAACAGCTGGACTGCTGGAGGATCTGTGGCCTCACTGCATGATCATTCCCTCTGCAGGCATAGCCTTCCCTCCTCTGCCTGACTAACCCCCAGGGTCACCCAGATGCTTCCTGGGAGAACCATGGGAAGAAGGGTGCCCCTGGAGTTTAAACCTGGTAGTACAGCATTTGTGTCCCCTTGAAGCTGACTCTGACAAGAGGGCTTCTCAGGAATGCTCCCACCTAGCTTTCCTCAAACCCATGGGTGCCTCTAGAACTACACTGTCCAGTACAAATGCCATGGGCTACATGTGACTGCCAAGCACCTGAAATGCAGCAAGTCCCCGTTGAGATGTGCTGGTAAGGGTGAAGTACACACCAAATTTCAACAACCTTGTGCAAAAACAGAAAGAATAAAATAGCTCATAAAAAATCTTTACATAGATTAGATGTTGAGATGATATTTTGGATGTATTGCATTAAATAAAATTGAAATTGATTTTACCCATTCTTCTCTACTGTTTTTATTTTTTAAATAAATTCCTTAGAATCTTTATTTAAAAGATTTTACTTATTTGAGAGAGAGCATGAGAGATTGGGAGGTGGGGGCAGAAGGAGAGGGAGAAACAGACTCTCCACAGAACAGGGAGCCTGATGCCAGGTTCAATCCCAGGACCCTGGGATTATGACCTGAGCCAAAGGCAGACACTTAACTGACTGAGCCACCTAGGTGCCTCTCTCTTTAATGTGGCTAGGAGATTTCCTTCTCTGTAAAATGCAGACAATGTGATTCCTGTTTTTAAGGGTAAGAAAGGAAGATCATGTACCCAGCATGTTATCAGAGCTCTATCAGTGTCACATTAGTTGTATTATAGAGAGAATTAACAGTTACAGTGACCTTGGTGGTCTCAAGGGTTGCATTCACTCCTAACACCTAGAATTTCATACCATACATGACACGTGATAGGTGCTCCATGCTCAGTGGGTACGATGGGAGAGGAGGACATGAGCCCCAGACTAGGGGTTGACTGTCTCATTGACAAGAGCACCAGTTCTGGTAGATGCTCCATCAGAGAAGGCTTTCCTCCCATCCTCCCTGGTGGTCTAGGTCTAAATCTACCCAACTTTAGCATCTACCTGTCTGACAAGAGCACCTGCATTCTTCAGCATCCCCCAAACCTTTTCTCCTAGCTTCTGGCACATGCTCCTAGAGAAATGCTGCCCAGCAAGGGTCCTGCAGGGAACTGTCTTCCCCAGGAGTCATGGATCGTTCTGCCTGCTTCCATTATTGTCCAAGCTGAGCAACCAAACAGATGATTTTCTCCAGCTACTTCCAGGCTCTTTTCAAAAATCTCCAAATATGAACTTCTCCAAATATGAGCTTATCTCCAAATATGAGCTTCTAAACCAGCAGCAAATCACTCTGGATAAATGTTAGTTTGATTCCTAGGAAAGAGAAGCCCAGGGTTTGTCTGCAGAAAATGAAACAACACCACTGCTCTGAAACTTGAATGGGTAGAGCAGGGGTGGGCACAAGCCCTGGAAATCAGTGCCTTGGGCATAAGCCTGAATTTGCCCTAGGAGCATGGTTGGGGTCTGACTGAGTTGGACTTGAGTTTGCAACATGGCATTGCTGCCCAGTGAGTTCTTCTCCCACCCTGATGAAAGTCAATGGGATTTTAGGTTGGATAGTGTCCATGCATGGCCCAGTCCATTCTGAGGTCTCTTCTGGGAAAAGTAGACCCTGCAACACTTTTTGTGGAAGTCAATTTCCTGGCAAAGAACAAGAGTCAGAGGCTGGAAGAGTTTGTAGACACAGCAATCAGAACTTAGGGCACAACCCCTCAAGACCAATTCCTGCCCAAACAGGGTCTGAAGATTCAGAGCCACAACATCTCAGGGCCATGGGCGGCCATAGTAACCATTAGCCTGATTACCTACGCTAGCCATGGAAGAACTGGAGCCCAGAGATGGGAAGAAACATTCCCAAAGATGAACTGATTGTGCTGGAACCCACCCCAGATTTCTTGATTCCCAGACCAGTGCCCTAACAGTATCTTTGCAAGAAAAACATACTTGGCCCCAGCTTCTGTTTGTCAACATACAGATGACAGTAAATACAGCCCTCAAATACCTCTCACACCACCTATAATACATTATTAAAGACTCACTGATCTGAATAATTGTGGTCCTGGGTCAGTCTGCAAATATCTCAATGGAAGTATTAATTCTCAGGGATTCATATTTTTAGGCAGTGTCTTCCAGGAAGCTGAGAGCCTGACGCCCAAGGGATGGTGGGGTTCACAGGGAGTGTTGTATGGAGGGAGACAGAGGAAGAGTCATCATGGGCATGGGGCACCAGGGGCAAAGAATTGAGAGGAGCCCCTTGGAAGCCAGAAGACCAACTATTGAGTCACTAAGTTGGAAGAGGGAAAGTGGCTCCCTAAATCATGGATAAAGTAATTGGCTCCAATTCTGTGCTCCTCCCTGTATCCATGCCCTTGGTCTTACAACTTTGCAGTGCCTCCCACTAAGGCGGAGGGGACTTCCTGCCCCTGATTTGGGCTCAGTCACAGCCTTGCTTTTGGCCAGTGGGATATGGGCAGAAGTGACAGTGTGTCTGTCCACAGCCTCTTGGACTTCTGCCATCACCGTGAGCTCAGCACCCTCCCACCGATGGCTGCTATTCGCCCAGCCTGGCATGCAGAATTAACCCAGGTGGAACAGAACCTGAGCCGTGCTGGCAGCAAAGAGTCCGGTGCAGCTGGTCAGGCAGCATGGAGCAGAGCCAGCCTCCAGCCAACCCTGACAGCACAGGGCTGATGCTGGCCAGAGCCCAGTGGTGCCTCACTTTCCAGAGCGATGGTGACATTTGGAGGAGAGGAAGCAGCCAATGGATGTGGGATCCAAACAGGAGGAAGGCCATGAACAAAGGCTTGGGGGTGGGAAAGGACAGTAAAGATTTAAAAAATGAAGAGCTCAGAGCATTGGGAGCAGTGATATCTAAAAAACTTTCTTCGATAACTGAAATGTCCTGTATCTGTGCCAGGCAGTGAGAGAGCCACCAGCCATGTGGGGCAACTGAGGGCTTGAAAGGCAGCTAGTGCTACTGCCCAGACAGTGCAGCTCTGGATGGGTGGGTACAGGCAGGGCTCAAGTAGGGTGAGCCTGGAAATCCATTTTGCTCAGTAGAGTGTCTGAGCTCAAGAGGCCCAGCAATTTCATCAGCACTCGCTATGGCCAGGCCCTACATGCAGCGCTCATCCCAGATTACCTCACTGAAGCTTCTCAGCATCCTCGAACGGTAGTACATGCTATTGACCCATGTTACAGATGAAGAGACTGAGGCACAGGCTTGGGAAGTGCTCAGCAGGGTCCCTTGAGGAACAGAGCTGGGCTAGAAGCAAGAAAGACCCCAGTGCCTTTGCATTCACTGCCTCCCCATATCCACACTGGCTGTGTGACAGACAGCTGTGTCCAAAAGCTGCAAAGTCCTTTTTGGGGGGTTTTCCTCTCTGGGGCCTGCTTCCCTACCACCCCCCAAAAAGCAGCACCTGAGAAATGGCTCCCAGTGAAAAGTTGTTTTTATTGTTCAGTTTGTTGTTTGCAGAGGTGTGGCAGTCAGTTCATGGAATAGGATTGGCAGTGCTGAGGGGGAAGAAAGTCAACCCAGTGGTGCCTTAGGGATCACTGCCATGAGCAACCAGGTACCTCTGACTTGTCCCTTTGAAATGTGGAGGAGGGGTGCCTCCTCCCCCAGGCCTTGTTCCTCAGCACCAGGAGAGCCGAGTGTCTCCTAGTATCCCTCTAGCTGAGGGAACATATCAACAGATTGCCTGACCTGAGCTCACTGTCACTACCAACAGGGGGGAAAAGAAAGTGGCTATACTCTATGATTCTGCTCACATGAAATGTCCAGAACAGGCAGACTCGTACAGTCTGAGAGCAGATTAGTGTTTGCCAGGCACTGGGAGAGGGGAGTGAGTGCTAATGGGTACGGGGTCCTCCATGGACTGAGGGCAAGGTTCTGGAACAAGATAGTGGTAATGGTTGGTGGTGAATTTCATGCTATGTGAATCTTACTTCAGTTTTTTTTTAAGTGGGCTGAGAAGAATATGGTGACAGAAGAAAAGCATGATCCATGGCCTGGCTCTGCCCTCAGCTGTGGGTCCCACCCTGGGGCAGGCCCTATTTATTACCCCAGCTACAATACCCCCCTGCTCATCCATGCTTTCTGCCTTGCACTTGGTATGGCCCAGCTCTGTTCTGCCTGTGGAGGCCCAGCATCACCAATCAGCAATGTCACTTTCAGCCTGGCCCTCTACATGTGGCTGCATCTAGCAAAGGGGACAGTGAGGGTAGGGGTTGGGGCGCAGAGCTGGAACAAAGGAGAATCATATGACAAACCATAGAGAACTTCTCCAGCTGCCATAATCTAGCCCCTCCATCCTGAAAAAAATCGCATGCACCAAAATACTTGTATTAGACAGGAAAAGATTTCACAGGATTTGACAAGGTCACATGATGTCACTTCACTGAAGCGGTTCCAGAGATGACAAAATAAAAGCATCCAGGGAGGTTGGCTTCTCCCTGGAGATACTGAGGAACTTAACACTCACAATGGGAGGAGAGGGGGCTGGGAGGTGTGATTCCAGACACCAGATTCTGCCTGCATGGAGTGGCTTTGGTGACATTGTCCCCTAGTTTGTATCGTGGTCTTAACAGAGACCATGTGTCACGTCTAAATATAGCTAGGAGACTATTACACAGAATTCTTCAACAGGAATGCAGAAAGCTGCTGCTCATCGCAGTTGAGCCTGGCTTGATTTCACAATCAAATGAAGAGCCTTTTTCATGTCTATGAGTCCTGGACTGACTATTAGTGCCAGCAGCTCTGAGAGAGAGGCAACAAGCTCACCCCACACTCAGTTTTCCATAGCATAGTAGGTCTTCCTGGTAAAAAGGAGAAGCCAGCACAAAGCTAAACCATTTCAAGGGAATACTGTGGACCCTAAACCAGTCACTGATCTGGCTTAAGAAGTAAGGAAAGTCCATGATTATGAGTCTTTGCCTGCTTTCTCGTGTGCTGGATTTCTTTCCTGATGTGGAATTAGTTTTGACCTATGAAAGTACACCAGAGAGACTGAGGTTCAAGCCCTAGCTTTGCCACATGTTAGCTGTGTGTGACTTTGAGAAAGTGACCTCCCCTCTCTGTGCCTCAGTTTCTCATCTGAGAAATAACAATAATACTAGCAGCTTTCTCAAAGGGCAATAAGAAGATTAAATGAAATCATTCAGCATCCAAAAATTAATTGAGCATCTACTATGTTCTAGACACTATTCTAGTTGCTCAGGACATGCCAGTGAAGAAAGCAAGGACCCTTGCCCTCACAGAGCTCATGTTCAAGTGTGGATAGATTAAAAATAAGCAGTAAACTTAGTAAACAAGTAAATTATATAATATGTTAGAGGTGATAATTGCTACATAAAAGGGAATATAGAGAAGGTAAGGGAGAAGGGAAATGACCACATACCCTTTGCTGCTTCTCCCAGGGAGAAGTGTGAGCTAATTGTCACGTCCTTGTAGCAGAGCTTCCCTTAGTGGCTTGTTGACCAAGAGAAAATGGCAGAGAGTGATCTTCTGGGGATTCCATGGAAAGGTGAGATCAGAAGAAGCATTGTAGCTTCCTTCTGGATCTCTTGGAACATTCTCTCTGGGAGCCCCATTCTACACACTGGTGCTATGTAGGTGCTCTGGTCAACCATCCAGCTGAGCTCAGCTTTCCAGTCATACTGTCAAGCCCCCATACAAGAGGTAAAGCCATCTGGACCCTCCAGACAGCCCATCTGCACCCTGACAACAACCAGATGACCTGAACTGATGGGTGTGGTGCAGAAGAATTGGTCAGCCAAGTCTGGCCTGAATTTCTGACCCACAAAATTATGAGATATGACAAAAAAAATCTTTAAATTTTATAAAACTTATTTTAGTAGTTTTAAGCCACTAAGTTTTGGGATCATTTGTTACATAGCAAGAAAACAGGATGGTAAGTGGTACTGGGGTATAAGGCATATGAAAACCCTAGGCCAGTGGCCACAAAATGGCATCAGATATTATTATCCCTATTAGTATTTTTCACTAGCCTTCCCTTCTTTCAATGAGAACTATTTTAACGTTGGGGCTTTCTGTTAGGCACCATTCAAATGATGTTTGTGTTTTCATGCATGGGACACAGATTCTGTTTCTCCTCTTGGAGATGATGTCCAATCAGGAATAAAAGTAGGCAGGGAGAGGCTCAGGCTTCAGAACTGGAGGACGGTAGAATAGGGAATGAGCTCCATTAGGCATGAAGGCATTTATGGGCAGACACTGACTTCCATACTTGAACTTTCTCCACCCCCACCCACCCCCACACGCATACACAATTTCTCACACTCAAAAATTTTCAGGCTGCATTTTGAGGGACAGAGAGGTTTTCCTTGTAATAATACTATTGCACAACTCCTAGGAAAACCATTTCAGTCGTGTGTCTCATTAATCCACACAAAGTTCTCAAGGCTGCTATGAAGAAACCATTGGTCACACATAACCAAAAGGGTGCACTCTCCCTCTCTCTCTATGTTCTGTTTTGTTCAGTTCCAAATGTTAAAGAAGGAAAACAGCCTCCCAGTACAGAATGACTATAGCTTCTCTACCTACAAAGTCTGGAATTTTCTTGGAGGAAAATGAAAGATATTACTGTATTGATTAATTAGCCATTTATTCCCAAGGAAGCAGAACCTTAGTAAATGATTCATGCAGTTAAAAGAAGCGAGGAAAAACACCTCACTCTAAAAGGTAAGTGAACTCAGATATGTGTTCTAATAAAAACTTAAAGGCCATAAGATGACAAGAGTTATTTGGAGATGCAGATGGAATATAAATGAAGAAAGGTGCGAAAGATGTAATTTAAAATGCCAAGTGCTAGTCAGGAAAAAAAAAAAGTAGGCAGAGAAATCACAGGATATGCAACTGATGATTAGCTGAATGTTTTTACAATGTTATTTTGATAAGGGGCCCTTATCCCCTGTTCCAGACCAAGTGCAGAGCCACATCAGTGCCCTAAGCCTGATGAGGGGCCAAGTCATTTCAACAGCATCCCACCGCACCATACTGCCACCTGATGGCAGATATTTGAATTGCAAGTATAGCGTCTGAGAAATTATTCCACTTCTGGAGGTAAATATTTTATAAATTCAACCCTTTATGAGACATTGTAGTCATCATTGGAGGAGTCAAATAAATCCGTATTTGTATGCAAAAATATACAATGTTCCCAGTAAGGTTTTTTAAAAGATTTATTTATTTATTTTAGAGAGACCATGAGCAGGGGGAGGAGCCAAGGGAGAGGGACAGATCTCAAGTAGACTCCCCGCTGAGCTCGGAGCCCAACATGGGGCTCCATCTCAGGACCCTGAAATCATGACCTGAGCCAAAACCAAGAGCCAGCTTCCTAACTGACTGAGCCACCCAGGTGCCCCCCAGCAAGATGCTTTTAAGCTACAGCGAGTGTGGCTCCTATCTCAAAGAAGCTTGGGAAAAGAAGCAATAAATACCTAAGGAAAACAATATTGATAAATTAAGTGCCACTGGAGTTTACAAGAAGGAAATATCCATAGCATGCAGCAGAATTCTCGTTTACCATGATAGGAAAGAGAAGTGGGAATGACTAAGCCAAGCAAAAGCCTAAGTAGTTCTTGATCTCATTCTCTTCTGCTGGACTATTACAACAATTTGAGGGAGGAAGGGAGAAAAGGGGGAAGGGACCCACTGCTGTGAATGCCTACTATGTGCTGGAATTTAAAGAGCTATTATCTCATTTACTCTTCATGGCTCCTCTACAAGAAAATATTACTGTCAGAGTATTGACAATCATTAGAGGGTAAATATGCCGCCAAGGTTCCTGAGTGTGGATTGTAATGTGGGTCTGAAAGAGTTGAAGTTTTCATGTTCTTTTCATGAAGTTTTCTTGTTCTCTCACAAGCCACACTGCTTTCATACACTGAACCTCTCCTCCAGTTCCAAACATACTGTGATATTTGAGAGAGATGCACATGAGTTGGTGTTTTGCCCACATGGTCACTTGTTCCTCATGGAGTGGTCCCATATGGTGAAAAGACATTCTGCTCAGAGGGTTGATGAGTTAGAGGTGGAAATGAAACTGGACCCTGAAGAAGCACAGCTGGCTCTCTGAGAGGTTCAGATCATTATCAGCTTTCTATAGCAGCATGGCTGAATGTATCAGGATACATATCTACCTCTGGAGAAACCTCCTGTGTTGACAAGTTCTGAACCCAGCCAGATAATTTGATTCGGCAGGTTGGAAGCGGCATCCAGGGTGCACTCCCCAAGTGATTTGGATGCAGGTAGGTCATGGACAGAAGCTCTGTTTCAGATGCTTCAGATGCAGGATATGAACATCCTTTTCCCAGTAGCCTTGGTCTCTGCTTCCCTGTACACCAAATGCATCACTCACAAGGGATGGGAATCTGCCACTTCATAGATGTTTTCCATTATATTTTACTTTCTGTACATCAGGGTCCCTTCAGGAAACAGAAACAATCCCAGATACTTCAAAGAGAGAGAATTCATTACAGGGAAACAGTTACATAGGTGATGGAACAACTGAGAAGTCACACAATGATTAGTGACAGCTAGAGGTCACTCCACCCTCAGGGTTAGGAGGATAAACACAGGAAATGCTGTTGCTATTGCTGAACTTGCAGAAATTGAACCCATAACTGGTCTGAACACTGAGTTTGAGTCAATGGAAGGAGGAGCCGTCCAGCAGCAGTAGGAGCAAAGACAGGAAACCAGATGCTTTTCATGTCCCCACTGAGAGGCTAAGGCAAAATTCTGGGACCTGATTATTACTAATGCTTAGACAGCATCTTTTCCACTGGGCCTCAAGGCCAGCTGAGCCTTGGAATTAGTTGGTTCCCCACTGGAGATTCTGATGCATGTCAAAGATGGGGTCTGGACAGGGGTATTTTGAGGTGACTGCAGTGTACATACAGGGTTGAAAACCGATGTGCTAGATCATAAAATCCAAAAGAGTAAGAATATGCAGGGCTCCTGGGAGGCTTGGTCAGTTGGATGTCTGCCTTTGGCTCAGGTTGTGATCCCAGGGTCCTGGGTTCAAGCCCCACATCAGACTCCCTGCTCAGCAGGAAACCACTTCTCCCTCTGCTACTCCCCCTGCTTGTTCTCTCCCTCTCTCTCTCTCTCTCTCTCTCTCTGTTAAATAAATAAATAAATAAATAAATAAATAAAATCCTTCAAAAAAAAAAGAGTAAGTATACATCTTTTTTTTTAAAGACTTTATTTATTTGACAGAGATAGATATCACAGGTAGGCAGAGAGGCAGGCGAGAAAGAGGGGGAAACAGGCTCCCCATTGAGCAGAAAGCCCAATGTGGGGCTCGATCCTAGGACCCTGAGATCATGACCTGAGCTGAAGGCAGAGGCTTTAACCCACTGAGCCACCCAGGCACCCAAGGATACATCTTTAGTAACACCACAGTGTCTAGCCCAACAGAGATTCATATTAATACATATGCGTTAGGGATGCCTGGGTGGCTCAGTTGGTTAAGCAGCTGCCTTCGGCTCAGGTCATGATCCCAGTGTCCTGGGATCGAGTCCCATATCGGGCTCCTTGCTTGGCGGGGAGCCTGCCACTCTCTCTGCCTGTGCTCACTCGATCTCTCTCCCTCTCTCTCTCTGACAAATAAATAAATAAAATCTTTAAAAAAAAATACATATGCCTTAAATGAACAGCAACAGCCCAGAGACCTTGGTAATGTGCAGGTAGACCAGATGGATACCATCTCAGAGCAGAAGAACACCTACGAAGAGAGTCAGTAGTCAGGAATAAGGAGAAAAACATGGCTACTAAGGTTAACCCCAAGCAAAATATCTTTCAGCCTGAAATTAATCAAATGCCAAGAGAGGACCAGATTCCCAAAAGGAAATAGCTGACAGAAGTCAACTATCTATCCACAGTCCACGTACAGTTGCCATCCTCTTGGTTCATAAAGGCAGCAGCAATGAGTGCTGAAGACTGTGCTCTGGTTTTATGTCAACATTTTCCCTGAAAAGCAGAGTGCCTACAACTCTCCTTCCATTTTGCCTCCCAGCATCAAGGTATTGTATGTAGCAGGCAAGGATCAAAGTACTTTCCACTGTGGTCTAGTTAATCAGTGGCACTGCTGGAGCTCTACCCACCCCATTCATTAGAGGAAATGGCAGACACCCCTATCCTACCTGGATACAGAAGAAAAGCACCTGCACTACTAGTCGCTGCCTGTGCAATCTAAAATAAGCCACTGATGCCATTTTCTTCCTATATTTCCATTCCTTATGCCTCCTTTCCTTCATGTCTTTTTCCATTTCTCTCTCCATTTCATTCCTTCTACACCCCTCTTTCCTCTTGTCACCTCTCCTTCCTCTCCCCCCACCTTTTTGGTTCTTCATGCCCTGGGATCTCACCTCCACTTTGAGGAAAGCCTTCCTCAGTCCACGCTTCTATTTTCTCCAGAGTGAAATAGGAGTGCGTGCAGACACGTCCTTGAACATCTCATCAGGGAGGAGGGATGCACATGGCTTTAAAGAAGAAAGGAGAGCAGGTTCCCTTGATTACTCCCCTAAGAAACTTTAGAACTTAGGACATTTCAAGTGGCATGAAAGAGCTGCAAGCAAGGTCACTGGAAGCTATTTCAGTCCAGCTGGGCTGTAACCAGCCCTTCTGTCCCCATCACAGGAAGCTCTTATGAGAGAGCTCTGGTCACTTTCCTGCACTGTGAGCATGAGGGCTGATGTGTCTCCCAGGCACCAGGGGATGAAGGGTACAAGCAGCTGGTTGCCCCACAGCCTTCAAGATGCTGGAATTGGCCACATGACCCCTGATGTGAATGATTTACAAACGAGACCAGCATGCCCTAATGAGGTACAAATTCCCAAGCCTGCTTACACCTCAAAATAACCTAGGGAACATGTAAGAAATATTTAGATGCCAGGACCCACCTAAATATACTGGATTAGACTATCCAGGGGTGGAGTCCAAGCAGCCAGGCCAATACCCTTCTGCTAATCTCTGAGAACCAGTGCCTTGAAACAACTTTGCATCTAGGAATGGCAGAGTGTTGAAACCTAACTCCCAGAGAGGTCCCTGGCTAATGCTTTCCAATTCCATTCACGTCGTGTGTGTGTGTGTGTGTGTGTGTGTGTGTGTGTGTGTGTGTGTAAGATGTATAGTTTTTTGGCCTAGTTTGCACATTTCTAAGTAAGCAAAATGGACCCACCATGACAAAGTGCCAATCCCTCTCTACCTTATGGACTTGGACTTTTCTCTAAGCCCAGCTCAGTGAGGTACATATTTGTGACTTCTCTCACCCCTCCTTGTTGTCCTTGGCAGTTGCTCTAACCTGGTTTTAGGTAAACAAGCATACTGTAGAGACAGTATTGTGAGGTTTTTTTTTCCTGTCCTCACCCCACAGGGGTGGCTGGCTTGGTGTATGGCCATCAGGACCCAATCTTTCTCGCCTACTCCATCATCAAGAATGGTAGGATGTCCTGAAGCTAAGAGTTCAACTTCCCATCTGCCCCCCAGAGATGTGCTGCCCACCCCCTATGGCCAAAGGCAACACGAACATAGAGCATATGCGTGAAGAGGAGAATGCTCTTCATACCTGCTTTGGAGGAAAGCTTTCACCCTCATTAAGGAGGGCTTTAGACCTAAACTCAGTGGCTTCAGAGCATTTTTAAGCAGCAGAATCATGTTTATAAGTTTCTTACTTGGGAATTCCATACCCTAAACAGATAATGAAGAGCTGTCCCTAATGCCAGAGGTCTTCCTATCCACACACACAGCAGCCCCTGTGTCTCTCATGGAGCTCTCAGCTTCCATGACACCCAATTCAAACCACTATCCTGACCTTTGCTGCCCTTCTCTCTCATTCAGTGGCTTTTTGGGGGTTCAGGGATATGTCTGAAAGCAGCAGAATGGAGGATCATGGACATTTATCAGAAGAAATCAAAAGAACCAAACTATGTCCCCTATCTAAGGTTCTTCAAAAGGAAGAACTTTTAAGACAAGAACTTAGATATTTCTTTAGAGCAGTAACCATAGGAATGAAACAGGAGAATAGGAAAGGTCAGTGATAGGGCATATACTGAGGTTGCTGCTGGCAAGAGGGGGGTTCAATCCCACTGGGAATCATACACAGTACCACCCAGAATCATCTGTCTGAAAGGGGGCATCTGGGCATTTATCCACCGATGTTGGACCCTCCAGGATGAGAGTTACCCTAGGGGCATTAACTACCCACACACACACATGTGTACACTACACTCACACATGTACATGTGCACGCACATGTATCTGGAATGTATGCCTACCCCTGAAGCTTGGAAGGCTCTCCCTTGAGGATAAGATATCTCCCTTGAAATCACACACTTGGTTATCAAAAACTCCATGGAAAGAGGAGATGAGACTCTTTCAGCCCTTTCTTCTGCAAAAACACCCATCCCATGGGCTCACTTTTGAAATCAGAAGAGACAAGTCCCTATACCCATTCCAACCTCTCTAAGACTTGACTCACACATCAACACGGATGACTTCCCCCTCTAGCTCCTCCAGGCTCCAGGCTCTGGGGCTGGACCATCCAGGACCCCTGATGGGCTATCAGCAGGAGGAGTCGCAGGCCCTGGATGTCCTCTGGGATGTAGCACAGCTCATTGGCAATGAGATGTCCAACTTGAGCACCACCCAGCTAGGGGAAGCTGGGCTGTGCCTCATCTGGAAGATTTCTGAGCTCAGGTTAGTGTGACCAGGCTAAGGCTAGGATGGCTTTTCCAGAAGGAACTCTTAGAGTCACTTCCCATAAATTGTTCTACTTGGTTTGAATAAAGTAAAACTTTTTTTCCCACATTACCACTGCCCTCAAGTGGTATTTAACTTTTCAAAGCTGGTCCGAACAGGGGCTTGGGGAACACCCAAAACAGGGTAATGGTAGGGCAAACCAACAGAATACAAAACTATGTATGCCATGTGATACCAATTCTGCTTAAAAAAGAGAGAGAGCAGGGTGCCTGGGTGGCTCACTCGGTTAAGCATCTGACTCTTCATTTCCGCTGAGGTCGTGATCTCAGGGTTGTAAGATTGAGCCCTGTGTTGGGCTCTACACTGAGCACAGAGTCTGCTTCATGTTCCCTCTCCCTCTTCCTCTGCCCTTCCTGCTCATGCACGCTCTCTCTCAAATTAATTAATTAATTTTTAAAAGGAGAGAGAGAAAAAGAGAATCGCAAGATTCATTTGGTCAAAAGTCTGCTTAACTCAGACCAATGGTTCTCAAAATGTGCTCCCTAGACCAGCAGCAGCAGCATCACCTAGGAAACTTGTTAGAAATGCAAATTTTCCTCCCACCCTGGATTTACTGAATCAAAGTTATGGGGTCAGAGCCCAGCAATCTAGGTGATTATGAGGCATGATGGAATTCGAGGACCACCAGTGGGCTAATGAATGGGGCAGCCGTTGCTTACTGGGCTAGGAGCTTGGAGAAGGCAGAGCTGCTGTCTTCTGGGAGCTGTGGTGTGGCAGCAAGGGTGAGGCAAGTGCTTAAAGGGAGAACAGCCATATGGGCAACCCACACAAAGGTAAGGAATCACAGGAAGGGGGTGATAGAAGCATTCACAGAAAAGGAAAATCAAAAGAAGGTGGAAATGAAAGAGAAAAAAAAGGCAGACTGACAGAAAAATCAAAAGAGAACAGAAGAAGAGAAAAAGAAAAAGAAAGGAAAGGAAGAAGTCCTGATAGGGTTGGGCAGGAGCCCAGCTCCTTAAAACCCGCAGGGGTTCACCAGCTCATTCTTTGAGTCTGGCCTGCTCTCAAACAAGGCCCAGGCTTGTGGGCAGGTGCTAATTTTCAAGGCTGAGCTACCAGGCCAGCACCTGCTCAAGGCAGGAAGCTGGAACCTCTTTGTATTCTTTGAAGGCTCCAGACAACTGGAAAGTTTAAAATCCAAACATTTCAGTTCAAGTCCTCTGCCAGTACCAGCTAGCAAACAGCTTCTCTATTCTCCTGCACCAGCAGTAGAGAGGATTCAATGCCCCAAATGCTACAGAGGTGAGGTTTTGATTGCTCTGAGTAAAAAGCAAAGTGGTAAGTCAGATATGGGGGTTTTCCGAGGCAGACATCAATTAAAAACATTATGGACCTCTCCTGAACCCCACCCAATAGCACATTTTATTTAAGCTCATATATGGTGTTGTTTTTTAATCCTCTATACCAAGTTCCTCTCTGTGTCCTCACTTTATGGTGCATTAGTTACCATGGAAATGGTGAAGCCTCAGTGGGATGGGGTTAGTTTAACTGACACAGAAAGTCATTTTGTGCAGTGGCTGGATATTACGTCTACCTATCTATATTACTACTTATGTAATAATTCAACATACACTCACATCTTATACATTGTATTCAATAATCATGAGTATATAAATATATGTAATCATGAAATCCAGGACTTTAGGGAATCTCTGATAACTTAAGGAGCTTTCCAAAGGAAATGGTACATACACTAAAGTTAAAATTCCAGGAATGTGGTTACCAGCCCAGCACTCTGCTTGACCACACATTACAGTTTGGGAGGGGGACCAGCAGGCCAGAATGGCAAGGTCAATAGGAGAGCTGGATTCCTGCCCCAGGCATATACCAAAGTCTGCACATACCTGCCTGGTAACCCAGGGCAAGTTATGTCAATTCTCCAAGACGACGTCATCATCACTTGAGAGAACTGAACAAAGTGGTTGCTAGAGCCCCTTTTTGTACACATCCTAAGATTCAGTGGTCTCATCCATTTCTATGGAAGACTACCCTTTTTTTAAGATTTATTTATTTAGTTGAGAGAGAGAGCACTAGCATGCAAGGGGGAAGAGGTGGAGGGAGAGAGAGATTCTCAAGCAGATTCTCCACTGAGCATAGAGCCTGAAGTAGAGTTTAATCTCACCCCCCTGAGACCATGACCTGAGCCGAAATCAAGAGTGGGACGCTTAAGTGGCTGAGCCACCCAGGTGCCCCAAGTTCACCATCTTATAGTAGGGGAGAATTTATTCATTCATTGATCCATTCATTTATGCATTCAAGAGTCATTAATTAAGCATATTCAGCCAGGGTCTAAACTTAGGTGAATTCTGCCAAACGTGGAGGTATAGAGACTTCTGTTGAGCGTACTTATGGAATAAAGAGGTCTCACAGCATGGAAACATAGTGGAGCACAGTGGAAACATGGCCTTAATCCTCACTGGTCAGCTCTCATCTCTTAGCCAGAAGCACAAACCTAGAGTGGGCCCCAAAGTGGGGCACTCCATCAACCAGGCACTGAGCCCCAGGTGCTCCATCCAATGGGTCCACTTCAACTGACCTACTGGGGAAATGGGAATTATCTCCCAAAACTGTGTAAGTTGTCCTCTGCAACTCAAACATCCTTGCTTAAGAGGCAGCCAGCAGGTCCTGCATGGTTATCTGGAAGTTCAGGATTAAAGAGACTAATTTAATTAGATATTTCCATGGGTTTCATTGGCCCTTACCCTATCTTCTCTCAGAAGTAAAAAATTAG
Organism: Taxidea taxus jeffersonii; assembly: GCA_003697995.1. Lineage (NCBI taxonomy): Eukaryota > Metazoa > Chordata > Mammalia > Carnivora > Mustelidae > Taxidea > Taxidea taxus. The sequence goes on from ML103135.1 coordinate 35,623, forward strand.
GTCAAAGTGGTACTCCAGATTCAAAGGTTCTTTCCTGGCCAATAATTACCTTTTGTTTTCCAAGCAGGACATCTCAGGGCTTTCTCTCTGGGTGGGTTTATTCCAGGGATTTTAAAAGAGTCTCTGTAGACTCCTAATCTCAGGAAACAAACTGAGGATTGCTGGAGGGAAAGGGGTTGGGAGGGATGGGGTGGCTGGGGGATGAACATTGGGAGGGTATGTGCTATGATGAGCGTTGTGAATTGTTTGAGACTGATAAATCACAGACCTGTACCCCTGAAACAAATAATACATTATATGTTAACTGAAAAAATTAAGAGTCTCTGTAAAAACCATACACTGGCCCAACCAGACATCAACTGCCTTGCTGACTCCCTTTGGTTTTGATAAAGATAAAGGCAGGGTAAAAGTCCCTATTCAACAAGGGGTCTATTTATTAATTGTTCAGTAATAGTTTATATGAACCTGATCAACAACTGGCAAGACTGGATTTATTTTCTCCATATTTCAGGTGAGGAAAATAATGCTCTTAAAGATGAAGTAACATGCACCTTGTCATACAGCTAGTCTGAAGCAGCGAGGTCCATTTGTTTGCAGAGCACAGAGCTGTGTGTTCAGCAGTGTATGAATTCTCAACTGCCACAATAATGCTCTGTAACAAAACATCCCCAAATGCAGTAGCTTAAAATAATCATTCCTCTCATTGATAATTCTTTTAATATTTATTTATACTATTGTTATTGCTTCTGATTCTGTGGGTCATCTGGGTCTTTCTGACAATCTTGATCAGGATGCTCATGCATCTGATTAGCTGTGGCTGTTTTTAGCTAGCCTTTCATATCTGTCATTATGGCATCAGCTGGGATGAGGGAAGATGTGACTATATTTCATGTGTTATTCTCCAGTAAGCTAGCTCAGGTGTGTTCTCATGGTTTTTGCAAAAGAGAAAGCCCCAATATATAAACATTTTTTAAGTCTCTGCTATGTCACTCGTCACACGTGCTAACATCCCACTGGCCAAATCAAGTCACATGGCGGACCCAGGAATTAAGGAGTGGAGCAGAATGCCCACAAAGACAGGAATGAAAAATTGAGACCATCAGTACAAACAACCTACCACAGGTAGATCTCACGTTTTTAGCGCCCTTTCCACTCCATGGATGAAGGCAACACTGATACCAGGACTTTTGTTCTATTTCTGTTTTTTTTTAAAGATTTTATTTATTTATTTGACAGATAGAGATAGGCATAGAGAGATGGGGAGGCAGGATCCCTGCCGAGTAGAGAGCCCGATGCGGGGCTCGATCCCAGGACCCTGGGATCATGACCTGAGCCAAAGGCAGAGGCTTTAACCCACTGAGCCACCCAGGCACCCCTCTATTTCTGTTTTTAAGAGAAATATTTAACATTGTGACTTTCATTTGTGAACAGCACTGAAACAAACACTAAATTCTAAAGAAGATGAAAAATGAAAATTTCTCACTTAATGTGTATATGAACATCTAGCTTTTTTAAAAAAAAACTATATCATCTTGAAAACAAATAATTTATTTTATTTCTCTAAGGTAAATTCAGAATTTCCTTTGGACCAAGTCTGGTCTAAAAAAGCAGCCAGTATCTAAATTTGAATCCTCATAAAGTCAGATATTTATAATTTCTAAGAACCCCATCCAGCCGCTGCAAATCAACTAATTTCAAAGCAAAGTTCTTTTTAACCTTCTGGAGTGAGGGTCAAATACACATTTTTCTAGGGAAGAGAAGAAATGAGTTAAACCACAAAGCCTGAGTTACTTCTCCTGGGTTACCTGATTAAAACCAAAGATCCCAATGGCTGGGCCAGTTGTGACTATATAACGCTCACATGCTTTGATGGCATCCTGCCCTCCCAATACCAAACATCTGAATGTTTTGAGTGTTTTATAGACCAAACATTTGGATGCTTGACCACATTTTTCCATTTTCCATCTGGAAAAGAATGAACACAGTCTGAGGCCTGTCTCTCAGACTTCCTAAGAAGATGACCTTGGATGCCTTGGGAAAGGCAGCAAGTCAGACCAACACAGATTGTAATGACTGTCCTTACAATCAGCTGCCTGAAGGCATCCATTTTAGGTGGTCCAGGGTGTTGGAAAAGAAACCAATGCTGAAGAAATAAAGATGGAATTGAGAATTAATTATGTGCCCCCTAAATGCTGGGTGCTTTTACAGATATCATTGTAACCTAGGATATCACTGGTCCTCCCTTTATACTTCAGGAAAATGAAGTTCCATGTCATCAAAGAACTCACTCAAAGTCACACAGGCATCTTTGGAAGCCTGGAAACATGATGTCTGTCACACAGATGCCATCTTGCAAGGATCTAGACCCACACCAAGATCAGGTTGGAAGAGTTGTGAAAAGAAACCAGTCTGTTGTGTCTGTGAGGGTGTGTGTATGCCCGGCTTACATCCCAGCTTTGCTCTGCTCTCACCATGTAACAGTCCTCTAGACAAGCCAGTGATGCCAGACACAGTCTCCTCCGCCCCACCCCCCCCCCCCCCGCAGCAACCAAGATCTGAGTGCTGACAGAAGAACATCAAATTCCCCTTTCCCCTCCCAGACACGAAGCTTTATCCTTCACACCAGGGTAGTCACAGCTGCTGTTTAGACTTGGAGATCTGGTTTACAGCAAAGGCCCCAAGAGCAAAAACTTGCACATTCAAAGGAAAAACCGATCAACTTGAACTAATTCCCTTTTCCATTGCCGCTGGCATCGCTGGGAAAATGGAAAGGGGATCAAAGTGGTGGGGTTTGGGAGGACAGAATTAATGTTTGTGCGTGGCCGGACAAGCTCCTGGCATTCCTTCGGCCCAGGGGTTCACAAGAATCCAGACCAAATGAAGTGCCAGATCCACACCTCAAATCAAATGAAGTGGGGGGGGGGGGGGAGAAATCTACCAAAAAACCTGGCCTCTTTAGCTTGGTTTCACTTTCAACATGAGCATTTGTTCATTTTACTTTCAACCTGATGCAGCAAATCTTGACTACTGTCTTTCCTCACAGGAACCGCCTCCCAATGTTGGCGAGAGAATTTTTAGGTACTGGCTTCCTTTTCATAGACAGTGTCTGGCCTGAGCTATCACAACTTGTCTGGCTGACCTCAGTGGAGTTTCCTAAACCTTGCTGGCCACTGCCTGCTTAGTAGTCTGAGAGGCTCTGACAAAAATGGCTGCCGCCTTCCTCAGGAACGCTACAAGCACCCAGGCAGCCAACAGAGTCCCTGACGCATAAGCAGCCCTGCAATTCATCTCTGCAGATTGGTCGAAGGGTTGAGTTTGCCCAAAGACTAAGACTGACATGGCACACATTCTCACCCAGAGTCAGACAGACCACTAACAACTGTAAGATAGCAGGAATGTCACTTTACCTCTCTAAATTCCAGTTTCTGGAACTGTGAAATGGAAAAAATATACCAAACCCATAGCAGCACAGAGTGGGTTAAACTCAAAAACTAACACAATGTTAGTCTTTTACTTTTTTTTTTCCCCTTGAGTAGATGAGACCAGGGGTGACACTGAAAAGTGATGGTTCTGATTTAATCACAGGGACAGCTGCCATTTTTGAGAGCCAACTCTGTGTCTGGAACCATGTCAGATGCTTCCCATCCATCTTCTCCCTCAGTCTTCACGACTTAACATTTTATTTTCCCTCCTTCCTTCCTTCCTTCCTTCCTTCCTTCCTTCCTTCCTTCCTTCCTTCCTCCCTCCCTCCCTTTTCCTTCCTTTCTTTCTTTTTCTTTCCTTCCTTCTTCCTTCCTTCCTTCCTTCCTTCCTTCCTTCCTTCCTTCCTTCCTT
>ML103135.1:39466-50596 GCA_003697995.1 Taxidea taxus jeffersonii
TTCCTTCCTTCCTTCCTTCCTTCCTTCCTTCCTTCCTTCCTTCCTTCTTTCCTTCCTTCCTTCCTTCCTTCCTTCCTTCCTTCCTTCCTTCCCTTGTTTCTTTTTAGGAGGAGAGGGGCAGAGGGAGAGAGAGAATCTTAAGCAGGCTCCTGCACGGAGCCAAAACTGAGCTCAATCTCCCAATCCCGAGATCATGACCTGAGCTGAGATCAAGAGTTGGATGCCAACCAAGCCACCCAGGCACCCCTACAACCCAGCATTTTAAAGAAATGTCTAAAAGGTGGCTTGATCTATTATTGGAAGAAGATAAGGATTTACTCAGGTTGGTCCACCCCAAAACAAACTTATCAGCAGAGGTCATTAGGAAGGACAGCTTGTGAAGACTGGAACCCAGTCCTCCAGGGATTACAGTTCAATCTTGGGGTCACAGACTTCTTTTGGAATCAGGGACCTTAAGCGAACAATCTGATTTCTTAGATTGGAAGGAATTACTGTGTGTCCCAGATGGCAATTTGGTTAGACTGAGACCAACTTCCTTAAGATATTTAACACTAGGCACCTACCTTAATGCTTGGCAGTGTATCAGACATTAGAGGGCTTTAGACAAAGACCCTGAGGAGTCTGAATCCATCCATATGCCCAACAATCATTTATTCACTCAAACATATTTATTGAGTTCCTATCATATGTTAAGATCTATGCTACATACAGTCACAAAGGACTGCTACCTTCCTGGAACTTACATTCTAATTGGATTACCCTCAAGATATAGTTACAGAACAAAGAGAAGATAGTCTAGGATCAATACATCAGGAGTTATCCTCTCAATAAAAGAATAATTAGTTAACCTTTCTGTAAGGCACTCCAGTAATGGATATTAAAAGCAATAACATTTTATATTCCCATTGGCTCATCAAATCTTCTTCAAGAAATGTATCCTAAGGAAATCATCATATATATAAATTATCATGTAAGTGCATGAAGGTTAACTTATAAAGTTATTCATTACTATATTGCTAGAATTTAAAAAAAGAAATAATTCAAATGGCCAATGAGAGATGATTTAAATAAATTATGGTACATACTCACATGAAGTATTACATGGTGATTAAAGATTATGTTCTATACATAGCATTAAGTGAAAAGAGGTTATAAAATAATATGTAGAATAAGATCTTACTTTGATTTTTTAATAATATGGGATTATATAGATGGATATAAATATCCCAAATAAAACTGGCTCATCTTCAGGCTTTAAAACTGCTCTCAATATCAAACAAGAATTAAAGGGGAATACATTTCTTTACTAAAGTTTTCTGATGGTGTGTATGGTGACAAGTATTTATTTAAAAAATTTATCTTACCATACTTTCCTCAAAATATTATTCTACATTACAGTACCTGCACACCCTCTCCTTCTCTTTTGATCTTGTTCATGACCTCCAATCTCCCAGCCTTTGAGCCTTTCTTCCTCATTCACCACTCTCTTTGCCTTACTAAACTTCTCCTCCTCCCTTCTCCTCTCCCTGCCCCTCCCCTTCCAAATTCCTCCCCATCTCTTATCTTTTCCCCCGTAGGGTATCTCCATGTCCCTTTATATAGAGATCAGCTTGGCCTCTTTCAGCTTGCCCAAATTTCTTTCCCCCCCAACTTTCCCACTGAGCATAATAAAGGCTTCCCTTCTCAAGAAAGAAGGGGAGAAATGTAAGTACTTGTAATTTAATATTTTAATGTCTTTTATAATATTATGTATATATTATATTATTTATGATAATACACATATTATTTATTATATGATACTATAATATTATATTAATTAATATTGGACATAACCAAGTATTAAGATTTGGAGTGATTTTATTTTATTTGTGCATTCAGACTTTTCTTAGATTTTCAAAAATAAACATGTATTTTTCCAAGTAAGGGGGGGAGACTTTTCTTAAATGATAAAATACATTGGACAGTGTAGCATTTAGAAGTCTGACAATTTCTTTGAAGAAATTACATAGTCCCCTGTGCATGTTGTTACAAATTCATGCCCCGAAATAGTGAGTGCCTTCCAAGTAGGTACAGGACTGCTCTGACGTCCCCAGGATGTCTCCAGGAGTGCTGTCTTTTCCTTAGTGAAACACTGAAGCCCTAGGTCTCTTTCCAGCTCAAAACTCCCACCTTGTTTTCTCTTCCTGAGATTCACCCACCAGGCCCAGAAATGAGGGGCTTCTTAGTGCATCAGCCAGTGCATGGAAGACAGATTATCTATACTCAAGTGTGTGGCCCAATGCCTGACGTACTCAGTAAACACGCTGACCTTACCCACTCAGCTTTTGACTTTCACTTGTAACTGTGCACACATGTACACACACTTGCTTATACACACATATGACTGCCACCACAATTCACTGTCCCTGGCTATGATATGACTGTCTCTTTACCATGCTACTACCCTCCCCAAACAAACTAACTGTGAACATGAGGCGGGCCCACTCGTGTCATGACCAGACTCCTCCCAGTTCCACGCCTGTACCTGGTGGCACAGGGGCACAGGTCCTCCCCCATTTCCTCCCATTCTTTTGGGATGTGCCCAGAATGGTGTGTTACAGACACAAAGAAACAAATACCCCCTGTTCTGCCCCAGCTTCTTGTCAGAGTCCCTGGCAGTCACTGTCTATGCCCTCCGGCGACACACCCATGTACATCCTACCTCCCAGATCTCCCAAGCCCCATGCCCCAGGTGACAGGGCAGAACAGGATTCCATGCTCCCCAGTGTTGCCCTGCACCTCATTGCCTGGTCCCTGCAGTATTGCCATTGCACCCACCACTTCTGAAAGGGCCTCATGCTAACAGGCTCTTTGGCCCTTTGTCTTTGGCTCTCCCACTGGGGCCCCAAACAGTTCCGGAGGCTAGGTAGGGAACCAATCCTGTGATTGCCTTCCTGCCCTCATCTTTCTATCTCTTTTTCTTCTGCCCAAACCCTCCCATTTCCTTCAAGCACACAAACTGTATAAGAACTCATGCAAATGCTTGGACTGGGAGATAACCTGACCTCCCAGCAGAAGAAGGTAGCAAAGCTCTGGCCCATCCAAGACCCTTGTTACACCATCATTAGCCATGTCACTGGTGGCCTACAGAGGTGTTTTCTGCAGACTAGAAGCTTCTAGCCATGAAGAACATCCCACCAATGGACCTAAGAGCAAAGATCTGTGTGGCAAAAGTGACCAAATATGGGTGGACCTTTGTCACTGCCTCCAACAGGATGCAGCAGACGTGATGCTGTGTGACTTCCTAGGTCCAGCCATAAAAAGTGACTTGGTCCACCAAGTTCTCTCCTACTTGGCGTATGCACCTTTGGAGCTCTGAGCCACCTTGTAAGTCTGGCTACCTGAGTCACACTGAAGAGATCGCATAAAAAGGCAACAGAGGGCAGAGAGAGATGCCTGAGGATCACCTGCTGCCCTTCACTGTCAGCTTCCAGGCAGGACGCATGGATATCCCAGCCCTTGGCCTTTGAGGCGCTCTAGCTACTGTCGGGGGAGCAGAGATGTGCTGTCCCTGTCAAGTACTGCTCAAACTGCAGATTTATGACCAAAATAAATACTGTCATTGTTTTAAGCTGCTAGGCTTAAGGTGGTTTATTTCACAGACATGGTGACCAGCACAGTCTGAAAAATCCAGGTTCTGAAACTCCAGAGGCCTGGGAACTGGGGTGGCTTTCTCTTCTTGCTGGAGGATGAAAGGTCAATTCTCAACTCCACCGAGTCTAGTTCACTGGCACATGAGGGGAGAGTAGGGAGAAATCACACATAGCATGACAATGGGACTTCTTTCCTGGCCTCACAATGTGTCTGTTGTGACATTTTCAAGACCCATAGCCATTTGTTCACATGGAACCCATGAGCAGTGGTCTCTTTGGGAAAGTAGGACTTGACACGCTGAGCTTTGGGTCACAAGGTGTGGACAGGGTCTTCCATTTGGACTGTATTCCTGGATGACACTCATGCCAGCAGCACCTTGAAGTCATTTCCTTCATATGGGAGTCCCAGAAGCTGTCCCTGAGATGAGGGCCTGAAAGTCAGTGATTTATTTGGAAGATTATCCCAGGAAACACGGAGAACAGTGGGAGAGTGAGACAGGGCTGGGAAGCCTTCCAATAACACTTGTGTTATCAAGTCAAATAGCACTGTGGACAACTGGGGCTCAGTCCTACTGGAGCCCTCTGGGAGATCATGGTCTAACCTACCTCAGAGTTGCCCCATCCCAGGGACGAGGAAGGTGGGGTACTTTCCAAATCCCAACAGGCCTGTCCCACACAAGTGTTGAGCACACCATCTCGGGTGGGAGTTGCCCCACCAGGAAGCCATCACTCCACATGAGGAAATATGGACAGGCACCACAGTGTCTGCCCAAGACACTGCAAGGCTCCACAGCATCAACCATAGCAGAGCTGGCAGGAGCCATCCTCTAAGCACTCCAAGGTAATTAGCTCAATGGGAAGTATGCAGCAAGCACAAAGGTCCTGAAGTAGGGACTTGGGAAGCAGGTTGGAGAGGAGGTCGTAGAGGGGGTGGTAGACTACAGTATGCAGGACCATAGTCAGGAATTCATATTTTACTTTGGTTAGAAAGAAAAGCCTTGAATGGTTTGGAAAAGAATGGCATAATTTGACCTGTGTTTTTAAGATAATCACTCTACTTGCTGGTAATTAGCTAAGCAATTAGGAGACTGCCACAAAACTTTAGATAAAAGGTGACAATGACCCAGACCAGGATGGTGGCTGTAGGGGCCATAAACTTGGGCATATTCTGGTATGTTTCCAAGGTCCTCCTACCAGTATTTGCTGATGGATTGCGTATAGAGTATGAACAAAAGGGAAGAGTCACAAGTGTCTAGAAGATGTTCTGCCTGAGCTCCTGGAAGGGTAGATTTGCCATTGACTGAGATGGGAAAGACATGAAGAGTCTGATGTGGATGGGAATGGTTAAGAGATTGTCTCAGATGTGTCAAATTTGAGGTGCCAGGTAGACAGTTGGATAGACAGACCTGGAATTCAGGGCCATGGTCTGGTTGCACATATGAATTTGAGGGTAAAACTGGGAAATAATCCCATTAAGCTGGCAGGTGCCTCTGCCTCCCTTGGTAATCATCACTAGGCTCAGAAAGTTGTTTTTGGAGCTGATAATGAATCCTACTGGCAGCCCTGTAGGATTATTTTCTTGGTCTTGAGACGACGAAGTAGACTTCGTTTAGTAGGGAAGCACTTCCAACTTCTGCTCTGCTCCCAGATTCTTGGGTATAGGGCTGAGCTTTCACTCAGACCATTGTTTCTCCTTGGTTTACCCTTATTGGTCTCTTGTGCCCAGCCTTGCCTCTTGAGAGCAGCCCCCAGATGGCTGACACCTCTGAGAAGCACCTATAAAAGGCTACTTTATCCCCCACCAACTCCTCTGCAGAAACAGAATCTCATTGGCCTCAGGCACAGTCTTAAAAGCCAAGTATACTTGGGAAGGTGGGTTGAGCAAATGCTCTCCTATTGCAATATGGGCTGATTGTGTTACATGCTGGGATGTTCTGGCAGAGGCGGACCAGCCTCTCCTCCTGCCAGAACTTCAGGAAAGAGATGGGGTTGGGTGGAGCACCCATTGTCCCACAAATAAAGCACTGAGCTTCTCCTCTGAACAAGCGTCATTTGGTTCCAGGCCCAGTTAGCGATGCCACCCACCCCACCTGGCCCAGACTAGGGGAGACCCCCGCTGGACCGTCTCCTGGCACTGTAAAGCAACACACTCTTTCCAGTGGGCCATCTGGACATGCTTTGAGGCATATCGGAAAAAGACCTGGATCTGCAACTCCTCTGATACTTGGAACTGCCGGATTTTCATGTTTTATGTGAGATTTCCCATCCAATAAGTCCTGGATTTCCAAGTGGGAACATGGTGTGTCTGCCTCTAACATTTGGCCCTTGAAAAAGTGCCATATCTCCAGCCGGTAAACTGTGATCTAAAACAGCCTGGGCTGCTCCCTCCTGCTTCCAGAGAGATGCAAACCCAAGTGGTTGGATGATTTTGTCTAAGCAGTAACAGAAACAGATATACGCCGCAGGAGATTTGCCCCCACAGGAGCTCCAACACCGCCACGTTTCTGAGAAGACTGGGTCCCACCGCATTGTTCTCCTGTTCCCCTGTATTCTAAACAGATGCATCAAAAGCCCATCTGGGGGGCTCTGTTTCCCTCTTGAACAGTTCAAACCCCAGCCTCCTGGGAGTTCCTGTTTATCTTTATATAATGCTTAAATCCTTTTCTCTTTTTCTAAAAGCATTTTTGGGCCTATGCATATTGTTTACTTCAGGGGCAGTCAAGCTGGAATTCGGTTTGGTAAGGAAAAATCTGGTTTGCTCGCCCCTTTAAGGATGAGAGAGGCAGGGTGGTGTGGTGGGAATCTGGTGGGCCGGGAAGTGGGAAGGTGGGGTCTCAAATTGGCTCTGGGACTGTGGGCAGAATTTCTAACATTTCTGAAGCTCAGTTTCCTTGCCTGTAAGATATGGGGGAGCAAATTCAAATGCTCCCTAGGTAAGTAAAGGGCCCAGTGATATACTGAGCTGCAGGCCGAATGCTGGCCACACACACACACACCCATCCCCCTCCAGGTGTATCTATGAGACACAGTCCCCATAGTCCTAACAGTCTGCCTTCTAAAAAGCTGGTGGTGCCACATTGGTCACAATAGCCAAGACAGGGAAACAATCTCAGTGTCCATCAGGGGATGAATGGATAAAGATGGGGTACATATATACAGCAAAATACTAATCAGCCTGAGAAAGAAGGAATCCTACCATTACAACAACAGGGATAGACTTTGAGGACATTATGCTAAGTTAACAGAGAAACACAAATACTGCATGGTATCACTTACTTGTGGAAACTAAAAAAAAAAAGTGAAATTCATAAAATAGAGAGTAGAAAAGCGGTTGCCTCTGCTGGAGGGATGAAGGGTTAGGGAGTGCTTAGTTAAAGGGTACAAACTTTCAGCTATGAGAGGAGGCTCTAATGTATAACATGGCAACTGCAACAGAAAACCTTGTGTCATATCATTATAATTTGCTGAGAGTTGGACTAAAATGTTCTCACCATTGGAACAACTGGGTGGCTCAATCGGTTAAGCATCTGCCTACAGCTCAGGTCATGATCCCAGGGTCTTGGACTCAAATCCCACATCAGGCTCCCTGCTCGGCAGGGAGCCTGCTTCTCCCTCTGCCTGCTGTTTCCCCGACTTGTGCTCGTGCTCTCTGACAAATAAATAAAATCTTTTAAAAAAAATTTTTAAATGTTCTCACCATAATAACAATAATGATAACAATTAATAATAATAATAAATGCTGAGTGGAGGAACACCTAAAGCAAAGGTCTCCAAATGCGTGCTCACTCCCAGGTCTCACAGTCCCTCCCACAGTCCTGGCTCTTCCTCAGATGAGGCCTGACTCAGAGAGGATGGGAGATTTCATCCATCTCTGAGAATTTTCAAGAGAAAACTCTTACAGGGCAAAAGATTTGGGGGGAAGAAGGGCATACGTGGGAGGAATCTGTCTCTTCAACATGCTTCAGTCCACAGAGCAAGCATAGAGCACCGAGAGAGATGCTTGAAGTCAGGCTGGCACTGTTCCTGAGGCCAGACCCTGAGCAACAAAGAGGAGTGATCAAAATTAAAAATGAGGGTGAGGGAGTTCCATTCATTGAAGAAATACTCATGAAGGGCCTGCTGAGTGCCAGGCTCTAGGGTCCAGAAGTGGACAAAACAGACAGGAGTCCCTGCTGCTTATGTTCTCCTGGAGAGAGGGACAGAAACCCATGAACAGAGAAAACATGGTGAGAAGTGCCAGAAGGAGAAATAAAGTGGAGGCCGGTCAGGGAGGATTTCAGGGGGAATGCAAAGGGGGAGAGGTTGAGTCTGAGATGGGAGGGAGGAAGGGAGACCTCCTGAGTGCCAGCTGCCCTGCCTTAGCACCCATGGTAAGACAGCTGGGATACAAATAGTGGTCTTTGTGGAGTGATGCGGGGCCTCTCCTTCCGGGGCCACTTGTCTTTCTAAGAGTTTGGGAAGTCATTTGATAAAATAGGGCCATGGGCTTATGGGACCTAAGTGGTTTGGCCTGGTCAGTATGTTATGAAAAATGATTTTTAATTCCTTCCATTTGGGTACTGTCCATTTCACCCAGACTGAGCATCTCCCATTGCCCTATACCTATGAGGTCAAGCATTTGTTACTTGCCTCGCTTTTGCAAACATCCCATCAATGCAACCCCTCATTGTATTCAGTGGTCTCCGACCAACCTCCTATGTGAGAATTACCCAAGGCACCGGTTAAAACTAGGGATTCCTGGGGCCACCCTCCACATTCAGTACATCTGTGATAGATGTTTTCAGTAATGCCCTCCATTTGTCCCACCTCTTGTGTCCATGACCTTGAGTGGGCCCAAACCACAAAGACTCTGGGCTTGTCCATGTGACTAGCTTTACTAATAGGACATGAACAAATATGACATAAGCAGGAACTTGAGAGGAGCCTGTGCTTCAGGGCTCACCCTCTGGCCACTCCTGGATTCTGTGGCTCCATGTGAACAAGCCTGAGCTGGCCTTCTGGAAGCTGAGACACTTGGGGTCCAGTTGCCTTGGTTGCCCCGGGAGATGTAAGGGAGGTCTTCCCAGATAAGTCAAGTCTCAGTCAATCTGCCAGTGGACCACACTGCCTCAGGAAAACCCACCAAGATCAGATGAGTAAGCACAGACCAAAAGAAGCCCCCACAGAATCATGAGTTACATAAGTGGCTGATTTTTAAGCCATTACACTTTGAAGCAGTTTGTTACACAGCAAAACTGTGTAACAAACAGTGAGACCCAAAATTCTATATTTTTGTAAGCCCTGCATGTGTATCCGGTGGTGCAGTCTGGTCTGGAAACTCATGACGTGTTTACCTTGATCACCACTGCCTCCTGGTGCCTTTTCCTGTAGAGGTCATTCTGTGGGCACAACCATAGCCTTGATAATGGAGGTCCTCATCAGGGACTCTGCACTGATACCTACTTTCTCTAAGTTCCCAGAGAGAATGAGGCCTGGCCTGGAAATGTTGGTCTGCCCCAGGAAATGGCAGAGAGGTTTGGCATTTTTTAGGTTAACACCAGAGACAGAGGACACTGGGGGAACAGTCAGGATAAATATACTCAGAATACATCCATGGCAGGTGTGGACAACTAGAAGGTACAGAATTGGGCCACTCAAATTTTCTGTTTCTTGGAAACCAGAGGCTGGGGGAGGACGAGTCTGACAAGACAGAGATACAAGATCCTGGGGCCATGAAGGTGAAGGTTGGGAACCAAGTGAGGACCTGGGCTCTCCCAGGCCAACAGCAGAGATGAGTATATGGGAAGGGGAGGGAAGGACAGGCATCCAGAGAGTGACTGTGATCCTGTTCCTTCCTTCCACAGACCCAGCAAAATATCAGTCTCGTTTCTTAAAACTGGAAAATTACATGCATACGGAACTCTGGGAAAGAAAGGTGTCTTTCCAGCAGCAGTCCAAATCATTCTCCTGGACAATGCCCTAAACATTGGAATAAGTATGTAGGACTCATGAAACCAGGAAATAGGGCAGAGAAGGCCTCCCGAGAACAATGTCAGGCTGAACTGACTTCAGGGTATTGGACAGCTACAGACGGAGGGCAGGGCTGCCTTGGTCTCCTTCAGCCTTCTTTCCCAAGTCCCGAGACTTGGTCCTACCAAGGAGCTCTTTCTAATAGCCACAGAATTCTTGCCAAAAATTAGCCTTTTCTCCTAGACTAAACATTGCATAACAATTCTATAAGGTATCCACTTATCCACACACAAAAAATATTCACCTGGGAAAATCCAACCTAGGAAATGGGTCACATAAGCAGAATTGTTTTTAGAAAAATGCTTTTCTGTCAAAAGGAGAGGCAGTGTGAATGAATGAATGCAGCTCTGGTCTTAGAATCCTAGGGGAGGCTCTAGACCTAGCTGGGGGAACCTTGGAGCAGGGTTTCCCCTCATTGTAAAATGAAGGCTGGGCTCCATGAGGTCTTGTGTCCAGTGAACCTCTGTTCTCCAAAGTGCACAGATTCTGCTATGAGCTCACCCAGCATGACAGCCCTGGGTTTGGGACAAGCTGTCCATTCACAGGAAGAAGTAAATTGAAGGTCAGTGTCCCATATGGACGTCATGTCAAAGAATGGAGATTCCTCAAAAAGTTGAAGATAAAGCTACCCTACAACCCAGCAATCACACTACTGGGTATTTACCCCAATGATATAAACGTAGGGATCCAAAGAGGAACATGCACCTGAATGTTTATAGCAGCAATGTCCACAATAGCCAAACTATGGAAAGAAGCTAGATGTCCATCAACGGATGAATGTATAAAGAAGATGTGATACACACACACACACACACACACACACACACACACACACACACACACACAGGAATACTATGCAGCCATCAAAAGAAATGAAACCTTACCATTTGCAATGACGTGGATGGAACTAGAGGGTATTATGCTGAGTGAAATAAGTCAATCAGAGAAAGACAATTATCATATAATCTCCCTGATATGAGGAATTTGAGAGACAGGGCAGGGGGTCATGGGGGGAAGGGAAGAAAAAATGAAACAAGATGGGACCGGGAGGGAGATAAACCATAAGAGACTTTAATCTCACAAAACAAACTGAGGGTTGCTGGGGGAGGGGCTTGTGGAGAGGGTGGTTGGGTTATGGACATTGGGGAGGGTATGTGATATGGTGAGTGCTGTGAAGTATGTAAGCCTGACAATTCACAGACCTGTACCCTGGGGCAAATCATACACTATATGTCAATAAAAATAATTAATTAAAAAAAGAATAGAGGTTTTGGGACAAACTCATTCTCAGACTTTCAAGTTTCCTTCATCTGTACAGTGTGGATGCTTCTGGTACTTACATCCAAAGGCACTGGTGACTAAATGAGAGAAAGTATGTAAGGGTTGGAGCACAGTGCCTGGCAGATAGAAAGCCCTCTGTGACTGTCTGCAGCTGTTGCCCATAGGAGGCTCAGGTGAGGCCAGCATGCACCTGGGAATACTGGTCACT